>CAWUFW010021534.1:0-118251 GCA_963921515.1 Calotriton arnoldi
TCCGTACTTTGAATGGCGATCACATTGTTAGATCTGTCATTACTTTACGCTCTTAATATGGACCAGAATGAAAGCCGATATGGCTGAAGTCCTGAGAGGTTGATTCTTCGTCATATGCCCCTCCATGCTTATATATTCGGATTTGTTGGATGCAGTCTTTGAGCATCCGTTGACATAGATTGCTAATGTCTTAATACTACTATGTTGGATGATGTTTTGTGAGAATACCCCAATAGGTATTTGAGTGTCCCACGCCATCTGTTCCACTGCTTATGACTTGCCCTGAGGAAGGTGTAGCCCTGTTGTAGGGTTTTCACCGAAACGCGCGTCGGCGTTGGTCCCTTTATAACCTGAAGTGGTTTTCTATTCACCATCTTGACCAGTTTATTAAAACATCTATTTACCTTTTGGCTTTTTGTAAATACCGGGATAGATGCTCTTATGTATGAATGATTGATGGATGTAAAGAGCTCATGTGAATTTTTTGAGTGTGTTGGTATGGATGATGGTTTATTGTGGGGTACTTTTTTATTGTGTCTTTTTTATTGTATTCTATTTTTTGATTGTATCACCATGTCATAACACAATTTAATACATCTTTTGATACTTTGCTAATAAAAAGAAAACATTTATTTATTGTATTTTTGTCTTTCTTTCTATGCATGCTCGGGATTGCCTTGGTTGTTCAGGTATTATTATAAGACTCCCTTGTGGGCCTTAATGATCAACTTTTTGAATGGGTGGGGATTTTTTCATATGTTTTGTGCTGTTTACTTGATCCCCTGTTTTACCCACCCTTATCTGCCTTGAGGGGTCCCTCCTTTCTTTGGTTAAAAGTTCACCATTGTTTTAAGTTCGAACAGTGCCTTCCAAATGCAAGTAGCAGGTGTGGTTGAACTGAGCAAATTTTATCCTATTATATGAACTCTACGTTGAAACTGCTTTTTATTAACCAATCACAAAGATGCTTTTCGACAAACTAATATGCACCCTACTTTTTAGTAAACAATGTTTTTCATCTCCCAATCAGTTATCATTTTGTATGAGAAAAAAAGTAGTTCCCCATCTTTAAACATATCTCTTATTCTACGAATGGACAGCATGAGCTACAGACATCTATCCATATCTTCCAGCTACACCTTCAAAATGCTAGTGTGGATCGTAGGACATAGCTATGTTTTCTGGTGCAAGAGGTATGCAGAACAAAGACGTATTGACTTAGACCTAGGTTTACAAAATGTGGACATTAAATGGTTTGGACAGAGAGGATTGAAGTGGCACCAATTACTCCCTTTGGTTAAAACATGTTTGCATCTCCAACTCCCTGACCTCATGATTGTGCACTGTGGTGGAAATGACCCAGGCACATTGACTGGGGTAGGTTTGGAAATGCTAATGAAGGACACCTTTAGACAATTGATGTTGCTTTTGCCTCAAACTGTCTTTGTATATTCCAATATATGCCAAAGACAGAAGTGGAAATGGTCAAACAAATGTTGTCCTCAGATTGAAAAATCTAGGAAGAATGTCAACAAAGCTGTGTCTGCATACCTCAGAGACCATAGAATGGGGTCGATCTACAACAACAACATACGTTATGATATGGCTGATATCTACAGAAGTGATGGAGTACACTTCACAGATCAGGGAAATCGAGTTTTTCTGAATAACCTGAAGCTGTGCATCCGCACTTATATGTAGCTCCAACTAATAAACACAAAGGCTCTTTTTAGAGCCGCCTTAAATTCCCAATATCGGTTTGCAGACTGACAACTGCAATCCGGCTAGCACAGGGAGACCTGCGGGCCATCGGGCAGCCTCGCAAAGGGAGAGCTACGGCCCGTGGGCTCCGCTCGCACAGAGAGAGCTACGGGCCATCAGCTCGCAAACGCAGAGCTGTGAGCCAATGGACTGGTAGTGTTTTATGGTTTAGGGTAGTGCAGTTGTGTTTGTGTAGTGTAGGGGGTCCTGCTGTGGGTAGTGTTTTAGGGTTTACGGTAGTGCAGTGGTGTTTGTGTAGTGTAGAGGGTGGTGCTGGGGGTACATTTAGGGTTTAGGGTAGGGCAATGGTCTTTACGTAGTGTAGGGGGTCCTGCTGTGAGTAGTGTTTTAGGGTTTAGGGTAGTGCAGTGGTGTTTGGATAGTGTAGAGGGTCGTGCTGGGGGTAGCATTTTACGGTTTAGGGTAGTGCAGTGGTGTTTCTGTAGTTTAGGGGGTCGTGCTGGGGGTAGTGTTTTAGGGTTTAAGGTAGTGCAGTGGCGTTTCTGTAGTGTAGGGGGTCGTGCTGGCAGTAGTGGTTTAGTGTTTAGTTACGTAGTGCAGTGGTGTTTGGGTAGTATAGGGGGTCGTGCTGGGGTAATGTTTTAGGGTTTAGGGTAGTGCAGTGGTGTTTCTGTAGTGTAGGGGGTCGTGCTAGGGGTAGTGTTTTAGGGTTTAAGGTAGTGCAGTGGTGTTTCTGTAGTGTAGGGGGTCGTGCTGGCAGTAGTGGTTTAGTGTTTAGTTAGGTAGTGCAGTGGTGTTTGGGTTCTGTAGATGGTCGTGCTGATAGACTTACTCACAGAGCTCCGAGCCAACGGACTGGCTTCTAAAGGCATAGCCGCGACCTCGTGATGTGGGGAGAGGCAGCGTGAAAGGAGTATCTTACACAGACACAGATGCCAGTGTTGCCTCGCAGAGGTAAAACTACACACCCGATGGCTTCTACACGGAGAGATGCGAGCTGACGGACTAAGTCACAAAATGGCTGCCAACACTTCCTAGTTTCAACCGTTCACAGCCAATGAGCCGCGAGCTCGTGCTCGTAACCCTCAGCCAATCAGATGTCAGAATTCTCAAATATCGATATCTGTAAAATTTTATATTTCTCAAAAACTACTGAACGGATTTACACCATTTCAACAAAGGCGCGCTTTCTCGACCACAACCTTTCTCCCTCACAAACTTGGCGTAATTCCGTTCAGCAGTTTGACCTGTAGCCTTGTCTAAAGTTTCCTATGGAAAATGCATTGAGAAAACACATTTTGGGACTCCCCTTTTTTCTCAGCCCGCCCTTGACCAAACACCCCCAAACTTTCAAGATAGGAGCTGATCAAAAAGGACAAACTTTTTTGAAAATTTCGGAAAGATTCGTCAAACAACACCAAAGTTATAAGCACATGGAGGGCTCCAGGAGAGGGGCCGCGCAACCCCCCTCCCAACATGAGTGAAGCCCCGGGGCTGCAGGGACCCCAGCGGGCCCCCGCAGCCCCAGCGACCCCCAGCTATTATTTTTTAAGAAATGCCAGCGGGACCTAGCCCACCCGGGGACCTCATTAAAATAAAACGCGGGAACCCGCGACCCCAGCGTGAATTGCCCCAATTTTTTTTTTTTTATAAAAATGCTTTATTTGGTCCTGGGGACCTTCTGGGACCCCCTGAGCAGGCCTAGGGGGTCACGGTGTTTCTACCCTGCCCCCTTCTCTTGTTTTATACCTTTGTTTTTCTGTTTTCTAGTGACTCGCTTCTACCGAGCCACAAGATGGCTGCCAACACTTCCTGGTTTGGAGTGTTCGCAGCCAATCACAGTGAAGCTCGTGCACGGGACTTAGGCTCCGCCCAGATATCAAAACTTTTATTTTTCTTATTTCTCAGCAACCACTGAATTGATTTACACCATTTTACAAAAGGTCGCTTTCTGAGCCAAGCACTACCGTTTTGCCAAATTTGGGGTAATTCCGTTCAGTAGTTTTGGCTGTAGCCTTGCACAAAGTTTCCTATGGGAAGTTGATTTTTTGACTTATTTTTTGTATTTCTCAAAAACTACTAAACGGATTTACCCCATTTAAAAAAAGTCGCTTTCTGAACCAAACTCTATTATTCTGCCAAATTTGAGGTAATTCCGTTCAGCAGTTCGGGCTGTAGTTGGTCGCAAAATTTCCTATGGAAATTAACATGGAGAAAATGTGTTTTGGGACCCCCTTTTTTCTCAGCCCCCGCTTGACAAATCACCCCCAAACTTTCCAGATAGGAGCTAACCTAAAAAGTGCAACTTTTTGCAAAATGTCATAAAGATTCGTCAAACGACGCCAAAGTTATTAGCAAATCAATAAATGCTTTTCCTATGGAAACTAGGTTGTAACTATAACTACCTATTGGCGACCGCCAGTAGGTAATATATATATATATATATATTCACTGAAAAAACCATAGGTTTCAGACACTTTATAGTTAGAAATTAGCATTTAAAAACCTTTGAAATTCACTGAAAAAACCATAGGTTTTAGGGACAGTTATAGTTAGTTGGACATTTCACTCATACAAAACCATAGAAATTCCCCGTTATAGTTAGTTCAGTTAACTATAACTCGCGCCCCGCAATGCACTGCTGATGACGTCACATATTACATCACTCATGACATGGTCAGTGACATCACTGATGACATCACTGATGACATCTCAAATGACATCACTGATGACATCATCCATGTGATAATTTCATGCATCTTCTCACACCCTAATATAACTTTTGATACACCCACTCTAAATTACAGACTGCCATTCTCAAAACCATAGACACTCCAACACCAAAAACTACATACCCACTGACTGATTCTTAGGTCTACACACACATCCACTCACTCACCCGTACAGTCACTCATACTTAGTCACTCAGTACAGGACTATCATATGCACTCATACACCTATATAAACACTCACACACCGCCACTCATCCATAGAGGTACTCACACACCTAGTCAGTCATGCAAAAACTTAATCACACACCCATTTACTCACCTATACAGTTATACACACACCAGCTCACTTACTCATACAAATAATAGCACATTCTTATGCTCTTATACAATCACTGATACAAGTACACACTCATCCATACAGCCACTCTCACAATCACACACTCTCACTTATAGCCATTTATATACTCCAACACACATATATAATGCCTTTCACATATGTAGTTACTCACACATGTACCACTGAGATATACATTCAATCACTAACACACCATTATACACACTCACCCACCCATACAGTCCATCACAGATGCACTCTTGAAACCATGCCCCCAGTGAATCACCAACTCACACATCTATGCACAGAGTCACACACACCCCACCCACACAAACACTCAGGCACCCATACAGATACTCAGACAATCAATCAATAACCCATGTAGACACTCATGTAGCTAGTCAGAAAGCCATGCAGCCGCTTACAAACCAACAGACAGACGGATACAGACATTCACACAGTTTAGTCACTAACCCATGCATTCAGTAAGATACATTTAATCACTCACTTGTAGAGTCAGTCACTCACGTACTAAATCATCCATTCAGACACTTATACACCCACTCATTCTTCAATACGCCTTTCCCTATATATATTAAACATATTTAAACTTTACAGAAACACACAGTCACTGGATGATGTCATCAGTGATGTCATCAGTGACGTCATTTGAGATGTCAGCAGTGATGTCATCAGTGATGTCACTGACCATGTCATGAGTGATGTAATATGTGACGTCATCAGCAGTGCATTGCGGGGGCGCGAGTTATAGTTAGCTGAACTAACTATAACGGGGGAATCTCTATGGTTTTGTATGAGTGAAATGTCCAACTAACTATAACTGTCCCTAAAACCTATGGTTTTTTCAGTGAATTTCAAAGGTTTTTTAAATGCTAATTTCTAACTATAACGTGTCTGAAACCTATGGTTTTTTCAGTGAATATATATATATATCCACACAAAGTCCAATGCGCGACTCTTAGATTAAAGTAGAAAACGACACTGGAGCCGTGGCCACAATTATGAAGCGTGTTTATTGACAACACTAGGTCCGACGCGTTTCGGAGTTTCCTCACTCCTTTGTCACGGGCAAGAGTAAGTGAATCGTCAGTTTCATTTAAAGCAACAGTGCTGATAACGTGCAATGAATATAGAAAACATACTAGTGTTCATCATCTTGACCAATAAAGTTTCAGTAACATTAATCAAACATTTGGAAAATTTGAAAATTGGAAAATGACGGAAGCATGATAGTAAATTAATACATAACCACTTAAAATTGCTAGCCAAATGTATCGACACAACAAGCTCAGTGTTGACGCAAACTGAAATAAAATTCATATGTGTCCTCGCACATGTTAGATTGCTTACAACTGAACAAGATTTCATGATGATTCAATAAAACATGATAAGTCTCATTGTTGAAAAAATACTGTGTCTCAGTGTATCATTCATTACTAGGTATAATCGTCCTGATAAATATCGGAGATCACCTCCTGTATCATATAATATATTCTACTCAACCTCAATACAGCCCTAGTGGGCATAAGATCAATTCAACAGTGTAATTTCACAAACCTCATCATGATAAAATACATAATTGATTAATGAAATAATAAATAAATAGTTAAATAAACGCTCACGGTTAAGCCCAAGTGGGCATACCTATATTATGACCGTTGGATTAAACCTATAATCGAAGATATTTAAAACTTCAAAAACCTCAAAACCCTGCAACAATATGTGGAATGTGATAGGATACCACCCGGGCTTAGAATTTTCATTACTCCCACATTACAGAAACCTGACCCAGATATGATAGAGGAGTGGATGACAAATAATCATGCTTTCTCACTTAATATGCTCAAAATCTTGATTAAACATGCGGAAAAGGAAAGCCTCAAATTGACAGAGGAAAGTGAGGAAATCATCAAAAAGTTAAAGGAATTATACACTAAAGAGGAGTTTGAATCAGAAATGGTGAAAATGGATAAAAAACTGGAAAAAATCGAGGAAAATATTAAAGCAAAGAAATTGAGCAAATTCCATCGAGATGAGGTGGACTACAATAAAGGCCAAATTTTGACATTTGGCAAAAAGTTCGACCTATTACGGAAAGAGGCTAAGGAACATGGAGAGCCTGATAAAGATCAAATACAACCATCTACATCAGGGGGCTCTACCCCTACAGGACCAAGCGAAACGGCAGGAAATATAGTGGAGACACTTGACAGCGACAACAGTGAAAATGAAGGCTCAGTTATTAAGGAGCCCAATGCATCAAAAGCCCGCATTTTAAAAGAGTTCACGCTGATGGCCAAAGAATTAAGAATACACAGGTACACAGCGAAAGTCCGGGAAGAGGTCGTGGTCGAGGCAGAAGAGGAGGAAACAGACCAAAATTCACAAGCAACAACCCAATAGACAGCCCTGTGGAAAACACATACGAGGGGCAGATTTGTGAAGAAATAATGGCCAACATGACAGTGGTAAATCTTTCTGATTATGTACTGACCCAAGACCAACTTGAAGTTTTATCTCTAGGATTATCATTTTGCCCTACGTCTGAGTTTGATTATACTGAAACTCGCATTGATTTATTTAGTTTTGTTAGGAAACTGAAACTTAAGAAATGGTTTGCGACTAACAAATTTAACAAACAAAGATCAGCTCCTAGTAACCCATCAGCCCTTACCATAGATGATATAGAAACACTCCATTTGGTTCACGAGTTGGCTGGGGTTGAGGGATGCATGGATGACCCGTATGTTAACCTTGTTGATATCAACATTGATTTAGAAATGGGAGCTGACACATGTTTTAAACCTAAATCGGTTTTTATACCGCAGATTAGCAACGATGCTATTAATTGTTTTGAGAAGGGTATGATCAATGAGTTACAAAAACTCAAAACACACAAATCTCACGTGAGATCCAATTTGAAAAAACCTTATTGAGTTGCATTAAAAGAATTAGAGACTAACACTAACTTAGTCATTAAGAAATCAGATAAAGGCGATAACGTCGTGATCTGGCCTCTTCACATGTATCTCGAAGAAGGCAATAAACAATTGTCTGACAACAACAGATACTGCATTTCCTCTAAAGGAGAATATGATAAGGCCGTAAAAGATGTGTCCATTAAACTTATGGGGTGGAGGGACAGTGGACTGTTGAACAAAGATGAGTTTACTTTTTTGGAGTGTAAGGACCCTAACATTCCGGTGCTTTATCTCCTTCCTAAAATTCATAAAAATGCCATGAAGCCACCAGGGAGACCCATAGTGTCATCACGTGACAGCGTGCTTGAGAACACATCTAAGTATGTGGATTATTTTCTGCAGCCGCTAGTCCAAGCACTACCATCTTTTGTGAAAGATACAAGTGATTTTTTAAGATCCATTAACAATATCAGTTGGGATGAAAATTATCTGTTAATGAGTATGAACGTCAGTAGTCTGTACACATGCATCCCCCAAGAACAGGGTATCCAAGCCTGTAGGTTTTTTCTGAAAAATAGATCTTTATCTGTCCTTTTTCATACCGAAATGATTCTGGATATGATCCAGCTATATCTGAGAAACAATTTCTTCTTATTTGACAATAAGATGTATAGACAAATCCAGGGGATGGCGATGGGAACCTGCTTCGCCCCCAGTTTTGCAGGATTGTACCTCGGCTGGTGGGAGGAGCAGGTTGTCAGTAAGACCAGACAATTTTCTGACCACGTCGTCCTCTGCTTGAGGTACATTGATGATATCTTCTGTGTCTGGAAGGGCACTGAGGTCCAGGCACGGGAGTTCATGGATGTTCTTAATCATAATGATTTGAACTTGCAATTTACCAGTGAAACTAGTAAAAGCACCATCGAATTTCTTGATCTCAAACTTGAGATCAATGACAACAAAATTAGTAGTAGGTTGTTCAGAAAGGCCATGGCTGGCAACAGTTTGCTGCACGC
Source organism: Calotriton arnoldi (assembly GCA_963921515.1). NCBI lineage: Eukaryota > Metazoa > Chordata > Amphibia > Caudata > Salamandridae > Calotriton > Calotriton arnoldi. Next base: position 8,750 of record CAWUFW010021534.1, read on the forward strand.
CAACAGCTGGCACCCCAAAAACCTTATTCGCAGCATTCCTTTTGGCGAACTATTGAGAGCCAAGAGGAATTGCAGCACAGATGAGGGCTATCAAACGGAAAAACTGATCATGACTAATAGATTCCTGGCACGGGGATACAATAAAAATCTTATCAAAGAAGCCACTGAAAAAGTTGAGAAAATCAACAGGGATGATTTATTGTTTTCCAAAGCTTGCATGAATATGGTAGAGAAAAAAGAGCCGATTAGGTTCATTACGAAGTATACCAGTCAAGCCTGGGAGATCAGGAAAAGTCTGAAAAAGTTTTGGCAGGTCTTAAGGAATGATGAAGACTTAAGAGAACATGTGGGCGAATATCCGTCCCTTACATTTAGAAAACCTCATTCATTGCGCGACAGTTTGAGTAGAAATATGTTGCCAGGTAACATAAAACGTAAGGACATTAAGTTTTTTTTTACGTGCAATCAATGTAAAGCTTGCAAGTTTAGTACAAGTTGTAAATCCATCAAACTCTGCAATGACAAGGCTCCCTTTGTGATTAACAAACATGTGAACTGCAATACTGAATACGCTGTTTATGCATTAAGGTGCCCCTGCAATAAATTTAATATAGGCAGCACCATCCATAAAGGTAAAAAGAGAGTGTTAGAACATCTCAGGGCAATAAAGAAGAATGATAAAGTGTATCCTGTTGCCCGACACTTTAGTGAGCACCACAACCTAAATTCTAACCTTCTAAGATTCTGTGTTCTTGACTGTATACCACCAAGGTCAAGGGGGGGCAATAGAACTATGGAACTTAGGAGGCTTGAATCAAAAATGATTATTAACTTCAACACTCTAGCCCCCAAAGGGCTGAATCTTGATGAAGAGATGTCCGTACATTTATGATGTTCCCATTTTTAATGTTTACACAATCTCCTGTTCTGTCTTTAAAGATTCTGTGTTCAGTTACACTTATGATAAGTGCACTTTTATGTTTTATTTTTTATTGGTTTTAATATCATCATCTTTGTCTGATTTTTTACAGATGACGAATGGGAATGATGAGGAGCATGAATTTGAAATGTCTTGCACAGCTTAACTTATGCAACACGACACTTAGGCTCACTTGAGCATGACTTTTCTGGGATTTATTGCTGAAGAACCATCAGTATATGCGTGTTCAGACGCTATAGATAACGTTGAACCCACTTGGGTTGGTTTTGAGGTTTTTGAAGTTTTAAATATCTTCGATTATAGGTTTAATCCAACGGTCATAATATAGGTATGCCCACTTGGGCTTAACCGTGAGCGTTTATTTAACTATTTATTTATTATTTCATTAATCAATTATGTATTTTATCATGATGAGGTTTGTGAAATTACACTGTCGAATTGATCTTATGCCCACTAGGGCTGTATTGAGGTTGAGCAGAATATATTATATGATACAGGAGGTGATCTCCGATATTTATCAGGACGATTATACCTAGTAATGAATGATACACTGAGACACAGTATTTTTTCCACAATGAGACTTATCATGTTTTATTGAATCATCATGAAATCTAGTTCAGTTGTAAGAAATCTAACATGTGCGAGGACACATATGAATTTTATTTCAGTTTGCGTCAACACTGAGCTTGTTGTGTCGATACATTTGGCTAGCAATTTTAAGTGGTTATGTATTAATTTACTATCATGCTTCCGTCATTTTCCAATTTTCCAATTTTCCAAATGTTTGATTAATGTTACTGAAACTTTATTGGTCAAGATGATGAACACTAGTATGTTTTCTATATTCATTGCACGTTATTAGCACTGTTGCTTTAAATGAAACTGACGATTCACTTACTCTTGCCCGTGACAAAGGAGTGAGGAAACTCCGAAACGCGTCGGACCTAGTGTTGTCAATAAACACGCTTCATAATTGTGGCCACGGCTCCAGTGTCGTTTTCTACTTTAATCTAAGAGTCGCGCATTGGACTTTGTGTGGATTTATGGGGGTGGCTACCCCTGCCGTGTGCCCGCCGTAGAAGTGGCTTGGGTTTAGCCAAACGAAACTGTGGATATATATATATATATATATATATATATATATATATATATATATATATATATATATATATATATATATATATATATTCACTGAAAAAACCATAGGTTTTAGGGACAGTTATAGTTAGTTGGACATTTCACTCGTACAAAACCCGTGAAATTCCCCCGTTATAGTTAGTTCAGCTAACTATAACTCGCGCCCCGCAATGCACTGCTGATGACGTCACATATTACATCACTCATGACATGGTCAGTGACATCACTGATGACATCACTGATGACATCTCAAATGACATCACTGATGACATCATGCAGTGACTGTGTTTCTGTAAAGTTTAAATATTTTTAATATATATAGGAAAAGACGTATTGAAGAATGAGTGGGTGTATAAGTGTCTGTATGGATGATTTAGTAGGTGCGTGACTGACTCTATAAGTGAGTGATTTAACGTATCTTACTGAATGCATGGGTTAGTGACTAAACTGGGTGAATGTCTGTATCCGTCTGTCTGTTGCTGTGTAAGTGGCTGCATGTGTTTGTGAATAGCTACATGAGTGTCTATATGAGTTATTGAATGGTTGTCTGAGTATCTGTATGGGTGCCTGAGTGTTTGTGTGGGTGGGGTGTGTGCGACTCTGTGCATAGATGTGTGAGTGGGTGATTCACTGGGTTGATGGTTTCAAGAGTGCATCTGTGATAGACTGTATGGGTGGGTAAGTGTGTGTAAGAGTGTGTTAGTGAGTGAATGTATGTCCCAGTGGTACATGTGTGACTAACTACTTATGTGAAAGGCAGTATATATGTGTGTTGGAGTATATAAATAGCTATAAGCGAGAGTGAGTGATTGTGATAGTGGCTTGTATCAGTGATTGTATAAGAGCGTAACAATGTGCTAGTATTTGTATGATTAAGTGAGCTGGTGTGTGTATAACTGTATAGGTGAGTAAATGGCAGTGTGTTTAATTATTTGCATGACTGACTAGGTGTGTGAGTACCTCTATGGATGAGTGGCGGTGTTTGAGTGTCTATATAGGAGTAAGAGTGCATATGATAGTCCTGTACTGAGTGACCATAAGTATGAGTGACTGTACGGGTGAGTGAGTGGATGTGTGTGTGTAGACCTAAGAATCAGTGAGTGGGTATGTAGTTATTGGTGTTGGAGTGTCTATGGTTTTGCGAATGGCAGTCTGTAATTTAGAGTGGGTGTATCAAAGGTTATATTAGGGTGTGAGGAGGTGCATCAGATTATCACGTGGATGATGTCATCAGTGATGTCATTTGAGGTGTCATCAGTGATGTCATCAGTGATGTCACTGACCATGTCATGAGTGATGTAATATGTGACGTCATCAGCAGTGCATTGCGGGGCGCGAGTTATAGTTAGCTGAACTAACTATAACGGGGGAATTTCACGGGTTTTGTACGAGTGAAATGTCCAACTAACTATAACTGTCCCTAAAACCTATGGTTTTTTCAGTGAATTTCAAAGGTTTTTTAAATGCTAATTTCTAACTATAACTTGCCTGAAACCTATGGTTTTTTCAGTGAATTTCAAAGGTTTTTTAAATGCTAATTTCTAACTATAACGCCCTAAAACCTATGGTTTTTTCAGTGAATTTCAAAGGTTTTGTAAATGACAATTTTTAAATGTATTAATTGTTATATTTATTTTTTGATACTGATTTACTACATTTTTTAAAACTATTTATTTTTAGATATTTTATTTATTAAATTACATTGTAATTACATTATACATTACATTACAAAATATACTTTCTCAGAATGAATTACTTTAGTTTAAATACTTTGCAAATAGGCAATAGAGTTTTAAGTACAGTAGTTACAGTTGTTGCAATGGGCAACACAATTTCAAACACAATGCAACATTGAGCTCAATGTGAATTTCTAGTTAAATGCAATTAGTTACTTTATGGATTACTTTTTCTAACCACAGGACTGGATCCTAGATTCAGTCCTGGGACATCTCCTGTAAACAGTTGAGTAAAAGCGTTTTGGTTACAGTAGTGATTTTTAAGGAATATTATTGTATTTTAAAAGTTGACACTTAGAAACTTTTTCACATAGAATCACCAATGTTATCCTATGGGAGGAAATTCACTTAGCAGGTAAGTAGTGTTATCGTTACTTTTTCTTACTCAGTGTTGGATCCTGGATCCAGCACTGGTGCATCTCCTGTAAACAGTTGAAAGAATGCGTTTAAGTCATACAGGCGATTTTTAAGGAATATTTGTAGTTTGTGAAAATCGACACTTTGAAACTTTTCTGCTGAAAACCAGACAATGGATTCCTATGGAAGGAAATATAAGTTACTGGTACGTACGGTTAGAATTACTTTTCAGGGTCAGTGCTGGGCTAAAAGATGCAGCACTGGGATCTCTCCTGATAACAGGTGAGTAAATTGGAATTCGTAGTTCGGTTGATTTTAGAGGAATATTATAAAGTTCCAAAACTCCACACTTAGAAGAATTTCCATGTGAAACCAGTCAATGTTAGCCTATGGAAGGAAATTCAAGTTGCTGGTAAGTACGGTTAAAATTACTTTTCAGGATCAGTACTGGGCTGAAAGATGCAGCACTGAGGTCTCTCCTGATAACAGGTGAGTAAATCGGAATCCGTATTTCGGCTGATTTTAGAGGAATATTATAAAGTTCCAAAACTGCACACTTAGAAGAATTTCCAAGTGAAACCAGTCAATGTTAGCCTATGGAAGGAAATTCAAGTTACTGGTAAGTACGGTTAGAATTACTTTTCAGGATCAGTACTGGGCTGAAAGATGCAGCACTGAGGTCTCTCCTGATAACAGGTGAGTAAATCGGAATTCGTATTTCGGCTGATTTTAGAGGAATATTTGTATGTTTCAAAAATCGACACTTAGAAACTTTTTCAGCAAAAAGCAGGCAATGATATCCTATGGAAGGAAATTCAAGTTACTGGTAAGTACGGTTAAAATTACTTTTCAGGATCAGTACTGGGCTGAAAGATGCAGCACTGAGGTCTCTCCTGATAACAGGTGAGTAAATCGGAATTCGTATTTCATCTGATTTTAGAGGAATATTATAAAGTTCCAAAACTCCACACTTAGAAGAATTTCCAAGTGAAACCAGTCAATGTTAGCCTATGGAAGGAAATTCAAGTTACTGGTAAGTACGGTTAAAATTACTTTTCAGGATCAGTACTGGGCTCAAAGATGCAGCACTGAGGTCTCTCCTGATAACAGGTGAGTAAATCGGAATTTGTAGTTCGGCTGTTTTTAGAGGAATATTTGCACAATGGTGAAGGAAGGGGTGGGGCCTGAGGTGACATGTCTGCAAACACGCACTGTGGCGCATTTTAAGTTGGAGAATTAATTCCTCCTCAATCCCGAGGGTCCCTAGAGGCCAACTGGCCCACCAGATACCTCCAGTATGCGCCAGAGAGCTGCGTTGCAGAGAGGTGTTCAGAGGCCACGCCCCTTTTTACAACACTCTGCAATGCAGCTCCGTGGCGCTTACTGGAGGTACCTGGTGGGCTAGTTGGCCCCCAGGGACCCTCAGGATTGAAGGGGATTTAATTCCCCATCTTAAAACGCGCCATGGGGCCTGTTTGCACACATGTCACCTGAAGCCCCGCCCCCTCCCTTCACCACTGTGCAAATGCGCCCTGTGGCGCGTTTTAAGTTGGGGGATTAAGTCCCCTTGAATCCTGAGGGTCCCTGGGGTCCAACTATCCCACCAGGTACCTCCAGTAAGCGCCACAGAGCTGCGTTGCAGAGAGGTGTAAAAAGGGGTGTGGCCTCTGTACACCTCTCTGTAATGCAGCCCCCTGGCGCATACTGGAGGTTCCTGGTGGGCTAGTTGGCCCCCAGGGACCCCCAGTATTCAAGGGGAATTTGTTCCCCCTCTGCAAACGCGCCAGGGGGCGTGTTTGCAGAGTGGTAAAGGAAGGGGGCGGGGCCTGCGGAACAATGTTTTTTTTTTGGGGGGGGGGATTTTTTTTCCTTGAAGGGGGGCTATGTGGCCCCCCTTCCTTTTTTCTTTTTTTGGGCCCTGGGGATCCCATCCCCCAGGGCCTTACCCCTTTTTTCATTTTTTTTTTAAAAAAAACGGGAAGGAAGCCGCGTGGCCCCCCTCCCATGGCCGATTCCGGCCCCGGGGACCCCATCCCCGGAGCATGGCCACTCTTTTTATTATTTTTTTAAGGAGGGGGGCTGCGTGGCCCCCCTCCTCAGGCCTCCTTTTGCCCCGGGGACCCCATCCCCCAAGGCAGGCCTTTATTTTTATTTATTTTTTTATTTTATTTTTTGGGGGGGGAGGGGGGCCGTGTGGCCCCCTCCCGGGCCACTACTTGCCCCGGGGACCCCATCCCACGGGGCTGGCCCTCTCCGTTGGGGACCGTGGGGGTCCCCAATCCCCCACCGTCCCGGCATTGCTTTTCCACATGGAGAGCTGCTGACATGCAGCTCCCCATGTGGAAAGCAATCTGCTTTGCTTCATTGAAGTGAGAGCAGGTTTCCCTGCTCACCCTTCAATGAAGCAAAGCAGTTTGCAATGGCAGGACGGGAGCCGTGAGGCTCCCGTCCTGCCATTGCAACTACAGTGTCCCGGGGTAGGCACTCCGGGACACTACAGGAGCCGGCCCTAGGGGGTGGCGGTCCCCAGGGCCACCACAGGCTCCAGGAGGGGGCCGCGCGGCCCCCTCCCATGTCTTTAAAGCCCCGGGGAGGTGGTGATCCTCGGGGCTCTGGGGTCCGTTACGGACCCCCGCATTTACATTATTAGTGCCCCGGGAGGTGGCGGTCTCGGGCGTGTGGGGGCTCGAGCCCCCACACAGGAACTGTTTTTTTTTTTTTAAAAAGAAGCCCCGGGGAGGTGGTGGTCTCGGGGCTGCGGGAGGGCCGAGTGCGCTCCCGCAACATTTTTATTAGAAAGCCCCGGGGGTGGCGGTCCCCGGGCTTGGGGGCCTTAGAGGCCCCCCATTAACTATAAACCCACCCCCCGCATGCCCCTGGGACTTGGGCCACCCGGGGGCAAAATAACATCGAAGCGCGGGTTGCGTTTTGGTTACAGTACTGATTTTTAAGGAATATTATTGTATTTTAAAAGTTGACACTTAGAAACTTTTTCACATAGAATCACCAATGTTATCCTATGGCAGGAAATTCACTTAGCAGGTAAGTAGTGTTATCGTTACTTTTTCTTACTCAGTGGTGGATCCTGGATCCAGCACTGGTGCATCTCCTGTAAACAGTTGAAAGAATGCGTTTAAGTCATACAGGCGATTTTTAAGGAATATTTGTAGTTTGTGAAAATCGACACTTTGAAACTTTTCTGCTGAAAACCAGACAATGGATTCCTATGGAAGGAAATATAAGTTACTGGTACGTACGGTTAGAATTACTTTTCAGGGTCAGTGCTGGGCTAAAAGATGCAGCACTGGGATCTCTCCTGATAACAGGTGAGTAAATTGGAATTCGTAGTTCGGTTGATTTTAGAGGAATATTATAAAGTTCCAAAACTCCACACTTAGAAGAATTTCCATGTGAAACCAGTCAATGTTAGCCTATGGAAGGAAATTCAAGTTGCTGGTAAGTACGGTTAAAATTACTTTTCAGGATCAGTACTGGGCTGAAAGATGCAGCACTGAGGTCTCTCCTGATAACAGGTGAGTAAATCGGAATCCGTATTTCGGCTGATTTTAGAGGAATATTATAAAGTTCCAAAACTGCACACTTAGAAGAATTTCCAAGTGAAACCAGTCAATGTTAGCCTATGGAAGGAAATTCAAGTTACTGGTAAGTACGGTTAGAATTACTTTTCAGGATCAGTACTGGGCTGAAAGATGCAGCACTGAGGTCTCTCCTGATAACAGGTGAGTAAATCGGAATTCGTATTTCGGCTGATTTTAGAGGAATATTTGTATGTTTCAAAAATCGACACTTAGAAACTTTTTCAGCAAAAAGCAGGCAATGATATCCTATGGAAGGAAATTCAAGTTACTGGTAAGTACGGTTAAAATTACTTTTCAGGATCAGTACTGGGCTGAAAGATGCAGCACTGAGGTCTCTCCTGATAACAGGTGAGTAAATCGGAATTCGTATTTCATCTGATTTTAGAGGAATATTATAAAGTTCCAAAACTCCACACTTAGAAGAATTTCCAAGTGAAACCAGTCAATGTTAGCCTATGGAAGGAAATTCAAGTTACTGGTAAGTACGGTTAAAATTACTTTTCAGGATCAGTACTGGGCTCAAAGATGCAGCACTGAGGTCTCTCCTGATAACAGGTGAGTAAATCGGAATTCGTAGTTCGGCTGTTTTTAGAGGAATATTTGCACAATGGTGAAGGAAGGGGGTGGGGCCTGAGGTGACATGTCTGAAAACACGCACTGTGGCGCATTTTAAGTTGGAGAATTAATTCCTCCTCAATCCCGAGGGTCCCTAGAGGCCAACTGGCCCACCAGATACCTCCAGTATGCGCCAGAGAGCTGCGTTGCAGAGAGGTGTTCAGAGGCCACGCCCCTTTTTACAACACTCTGCAATGCAGCTCCGTGGCGCTTACTGGAGGTACCTGGTGGGCTAGTTGGCCCTCAGGGACCCTCAGGATTGAAGGGGATTTAATTCCCCATCTTAAAACGCGCCATGGGGCCTGTTTGCACACATGTCACCTGAAGCCCCGCCCCTCCCTTCACCACTGTGCAAATGCGCCCTGTGGCGCGTTTTAAGTTGGGGATTAAGTCCCTTGAATCCTGAGGGTCCCTGGGGTCCAACTATCCCACCAGGTACCTCCAGTAAGCGCCACAGAGCTGCGTTGCAGAGAGGTGTAAAAGGGGTGTGGCCTCTGTACACCTCTCTGTAATGCAGCCCCTGGCGCATACTGGAGGTTCCTGGTGGGCTAGTTGTCCCCCAGGGACCCCCAGTATTCAAGGGGAATTTGTTCCCCTCTGCAAACGCGCCAGGGGGCGTGTTTGCAGAGTGGTAAAGGAAGGGGGCGGGCCTGCGGAACAATGTTTTTTTTGGGGGGGGATTTTTTTCCTTGAAGGGGGCTATGTGGCCCCCTTCCTTTTTCTTTTTTTGGGCCCTGGGGATCCCATCCCCCAGGGCCTTACCCCTTTTTTCATTTTTTTTTTAAAAAAAACGGGAAGGAAGCCGCGTGGCCCCCCTCCCATGGCCGATTCCGGCCCCGGGGACCCCATCCCCCGGAGCATGGCCACTCTTTTTATTATTTTTTAAGGAGGGGGCTGCGTGGCCCCCTCCTCAGGCCTCCTTTTGCCCCGGGACCCCATCCCCCAAGGCAGGCCTTTATTTTTATTTATTTTTTTATTTTATTTTTTGGGGGGAGGGGGCCGTGTGGCCCCCTCCCGGGCCACTACTTGCCCCGGGGACCCCATCCCACGGGGCTGGCCCTCTCCGTTGGGGACCGTGGGGGGGTCCCCAATCCCCCCACCATCCCGGCATTGCTTTTCCACATGGAGAGCTGCTGACATGCAGCTCCCCATGTGGAAAAGCAATCTGCTTTGCTTCATTGAAGTGAGAGCAGGTTTCCCTGCTCACCCTTCAATGAAGCAAAGCAGTTTGCAATGGCAGGACGGGAGCCGTGAGGCTCCCGTCCTGCCATTGCAAACTACAGTGTCCCGGGGTAGGCACCCCGGGACACTACAGGAGCCGGCCCTGGGGGGTGGCGGTCCCCAGGGCCACCACAGGCTCCAGGAGGGGGGCCGCGCGGCCCCCCTCCCATGTCTTTAAAGCCCCGGGGAGGTGGTGATCCCCGGGGCTCGGGGGTCCGTTACGGACCCCCGCATTTACATTATTAGTGCCCCGGGGAGGTGGCGGTCCCCGGGGCGTGTGGGGGGGCTCGAGCCCCCCCACACAGGAACTGTTTTTTTTTTTAAAAAAAGAAGCCCCGGGGAGGTGGTGGTCCCCGGGGCTGCGGGAGGGCCGAGTGCCCTCCCGCAACATTTTTATTAGAAAGCCCCGGGGGGTGGCGGTCCCCGGGGCTTGGGGGGCCTTAGAGGCCCCCCCATTAACTATAAACCCACCCCCCGCATGCCCCTGGGACTTGGGCCACCCGGGGGCAAAATAACATCGAAGCGCGGGTTGCGTTTTGGTTACAGTACTGATTTTTAAGGAATATTATTGTATTTTAAAAGTTGACACTTAGAAACTTTTTCACATAGAATCACCAATGTTATCCTATGGCAGGAAATTCACTTAGCAGGTAAGTAGTGTTATCGTTACTTTTTCTTACTCAGTGGTGGATCCTGGATCCAGCACTGGTGCATCTCCTGTAAACAGTTGAAAGAATGCGTTTAAGTCATACAGGCGATTTTTAAGGAATATTTGTAGTTTGTGAAAATCGACACTTTGAAACTTTTCTGCTGAAAACCAGACAATGGATTCCTATGGAAGGAAATATAAGTTACTGGTACGTACGGTTAGAATTACTTTTCAGGGTCAGTGCTGGGCTAAAAGATGCAGCACTGGGATCTCTCCTGATAACAGGTGAGTAAATTGGAATTCGTAGTTCGGTTGATTTTAGAGGAATATTATAAAGTTCCAAAACTCCACACTTAGAAGAATTTCCAAGTGAAACCAGTCAATGTTAGCCTATGGAAGGAAATTCAAGTTACTGGTAAGTACGGTTAGAATTACTTTTCATGGTCAGTGCTGGGCTAAAAGATGCAGCACTGGGTTCTCTCCTGATAACAGGTGAGTAAATCAGAATTCGTAGTTCGGCTGATTTTAGAGGAATATTATAAAGTTCCAAAACTCCACATTTAGAAGAATTTCCAAGTGAAACCAGTCAATGTTAGCCTATGGAAGGAAATTCAAGTTACTGGTAAGTACGGTTAGAATTACTTTTCAGGATCTGTACTGGGCTGAAAGATGCAGCACTGAGGTCTCTCCTGATAACAGGTGAGTAAATCGGAATTCGTAGTTCGGCTGATTTTAGAGGAATATTATAAAGTTCCAAAACTCCACACTTAGAAGAATTTCCAAGTGAAACCAGTCCATGTTAGCCTATGGAAGGAAATTCAAGTTACTGGTAAGTACGGTTAAAATTACTTTTCAGGATCAGTACTGGGCTCAAAGATGCAGCACTGAGGTCTCTCCTGATAACAGGTGAGTAAATCGGAATTCGTAGTTCGGCTGATTTTAGAGGAATATTTGCACAATGGTGAAGGAAGGGGGTGGGGCCTGAAGTGACATGTCTGCAAACACGCCCTGTGGCGCGTTTTAAGTTGGAGAATTAATTCCTCCTCAATCCAGAGGGTCCCTAGGGGCCAACTGGCCCACCAGATACCTCCAGTATGCGCCAGAGAGCTGCGTTGCAGAGAGGTGTTCAGAGGCCACGCCCCTTTTACAACACTCTGCAACACAGCTCCGTGGCGCTTACTGGAGGTACCTGGTGGGCTAGTTGGCCCCCAGGGACCCTCAGGATTGAAGAGGATTTAATTCCCCATCTTAAAACGCGCCATGGGGCCTGTTTGCACACATGTCACCTGAAGCCACGCCCCCTCCCTTCACCACTGTGCAAACGCGCCCCGTGGTGCGTTTTAAGTTGGGGGATTAAGTCCCTTTGAATACTGAGGGTCCCTGGAGTCCAACTAGCCCACCATGTACCTCCAAAAAGCGCCACAGAGCTGCGTTGCAGAGAGGTGTAAAAAGGGGTGTGGCCTCTGTACACCTCTCTGCAACGCAGCCCCCTGGCGCATACCGGAGGTTCCTGGTGGGCTAGTTGGCCCCCAGGGACCCCCAGTATTCAAGGGGAATTACTTCCCCTTCTTAAAACGCGCCAGGGGGCGTGTTTGCAGACTGCTGCAGGGAGGGGGCGGGGCCTCCGGCACGATGCCGGTCTTTTTTTTTCTTTTTTTTTGTTGCTTTTTTTTGCCCAGGGGGTCCTTGTGGGACCCCCTGAGCAGACCTAGGGGGTCAGGGTGTTTCTACCCTGCCCCCTTTGTGCGTTTTGCGCACATGTTTCTTGTGGGTTTTTTTTTAATCGCAGGGATCCGCGCACCCTAAGCGCATCCGCCCGATTTAAAAAAAAAAAAAATGCTTTTTTCTGCCCAGGGGGTCCTTGTGGGACCCCCTGAGCAGACCTAGGGGGTCAGGGTGTTTCTACCCTGCCCCCTTTTTGCGTTTTGCGCAGTTGTTTTACTGCTTTCTTGTTCCTCGGTTCTACCGAGGAACAAGATGGCTGCCAACACTTCCTGGTTTGGAGTGTTGACAGCCAATTAGCATGCAGCTCTGGTCGGGAGGGTGCGCGGATCCTCTGTGCCTCTAAATATCGAAACTTTTATTTTGGATTTTCTCAGCAACTACTGAACGCATTTACACCATTTTTAAAAAGGGTGCTTTCTGAACCAAGCACTACCTTTTTGCCAAATTTGGTGTAATTCCGTTCAGCAGTTTTTGCTGTAGCCTTGCATAAAGTTTCCTATGGGAAATCGATTTTTTCACTCTTATTATTTGAATTTCTCCGCAACTACTGAACGGATTTACACCATTTAAAAAAAAGGTCGCTTTCTGAACCAAGCGCTAGCTTTTTGCAAAATTTGGTGTAATTCCGTTCAGCAGTTCGGGCTGTAGCCGTGGCTAAAATTTCCTACGGGAATTAACATGGAGAAAACAGAGAAAACGCGTTTTGGGACCCCCCTTTTTTCTCGGCCCCCGCTTGACGAATCAACCTGAGACTTTCAGGGTAGGAGCGGAGCGAAGCGCCCCAACAAGTTGGAAGCTTTCGCGAAGATTCGTCAACCGGCGCAAGAGTTATTTCAAATAGAATGTTGCAGATTTCCTATGGATAAAGGTCCTAACTATAACTATCTACTGGCGACCGCCAGTAGATAATATATAGATATTTATATATTTATAAATAGTGAGATAGATAGATAGATAGATAGATTGTTAGGTAGATAGAAAGATAGAAAGATAGAAAGACAGACAGACAGACAGACAGACAGACAGATAGACAGATAAATAGATAGATAGATAGATAGATAGATAGATAGATAGATAGATAGATAGATAGATAGATAGATAGATGGATAGATAGATGGATAGATGGATGGATGGATGGATGGATGGATGGATGGATGGATGGATGGATGGATGGATGGATGGATGGATGGATGGATGGATGGATAGATAGATAGATAGATAGATAGAAAGATAGATAGATAGATAGATAGATAGATAGATAGATAGATAGATAGATAGATAGATAGATAGATAGATAGATAGATAGATAGATAGATAGATAGATAGATAGATAGATAGATAGATAGACTGTTAAATGTGAGAAGTTGGCCTGGTATATGCTGTCCCCTAATTATAGTGGGCACCTTGCACCAGTCCAAACAACCCCTTATTGGAGATAGGTTAAAGACAACCTTTATTGAAAGCTATCCTAGTGGTAGCTATGGAGAGCAGCCTTCAGGCTAAGTCTTGAAGGAATGTAAAGCAGCTTGTTTTACCAGTCTATAATCTCTTGAGTGACCAAATGAAAGAGGACCACATCAGGTATATATTTAAAATATATGTATTTAGTCTTAAACACACCCCTCTAGTCTCTTTATGAGGCTAGAGTTTGAAGTACATAAGTTACAAGTCAGTTATCAACAGTAATAGCACAAATACACGTTTGAGCCCTAGGGGCGTACCAAACCATATACCAATAAAGTGGTATAAGAACCACGACTGAGCTAGACACAAGGCCTAGAGCCTGTAGAAGTGCTTGGCCCTCAAGGAACCACCCAAGGTAGTGACACAGGGGACCCACGGGAGACGCGTGCAGTGTGAGAACACAGCCACGAGCCGCCGTTGACTTCTATGGGGAATGTCGAGGTTGGAGTTTTAAAGAAAAAGGACACTTAGAGGAGGACTTGGAGCAAACCCCTTTAGAACTAGGTCATTCTAGAGTCGATACCCACAGGAGCACCGGAGTACTCGAGTTACCTCACCCAGGGAAGCCGGGTGCATAGGTGTCTTTCGGGGTCGGGTTTCGTCGTCGTTTTCAATGGCGATCTGCTGCAAAGTGCTGCTGGCGACCAAGTCGAAAGTGTTCGGGTGGATCCAAAGGTGGATCGAAGATCTGAAGAACCTGAAAGCAGAGGGGACAGAGTCTGGGTCACTAGCCAGTGACCAGGAAGGCGATGGGTAGATGCCCACCGATGTCGGGTGCTTCAGGTAGGTTGACAGTCGTCTTGACTCTTCAGCCACGAGGTCCAGGAGGCATCGACGATGACCAGGAGCTTGATTCGGGCTGTACCACAATGTCTGGCACTTGCTGAGGTGTCGGCGCCCGGATTGGACCCAACAAGCCTTGACAACAGCAAGTCTCATGGAAATAGAAAAAGGATGGTGGTACAGACCAGTAAGGTCTGAGGGACTCACCCAGCGAGGGTAAGTCAGGGCACGTCTGGAGCAATCAGGGAAGCCCAATCATAAGAAGAGTTGCCTTCGGGAGGGCCCACTAGCCAACGGACTAGCAACCGCGAAGGAGCCTCAAATGGACGCACTTGGAGCTGGCTCACAGGACACTCGTTGAGTGGAGGCCAGTGATCTTCGGTGCAGTTGGTGCTGGAGTTGGGGGATATTTGAAGCCCAAAGTACAACTTTGTGGGAGCCCAGGAAAAGGATGCACTTGCAAAAGTTCTCAGTGTCCAGGGGTCACGGTTCCACGTTACCCACGACAGCTACGGGCCTCAGCTTTGCTGGGGACTCAGGGCAGCCTCGGGGAAGTCTGGAAATCCACCTCTGGTGATGCAAAGACTTCGGCGTCTGGTGGGAGCTTCGGCAATGCAGACCAGACAATTGCTTCTTAGGTGCCTGCCAAGCAGGGGAGTCACTCCTTGACCCCAAGGGAGATTCTTCAGTCCTCTAATCTTCAGGTAGAGCATCGAAGGTCCAGGATTCAGTGTCAGAGTTTCGTCCAGGGTAATCTAAAGTCCTAAGGACTGGGGTCCCATACTTATACTAAGTTAGGTGGTTGGACATACTCTGGGGACCCACCTATGGGAGGGTCAGGGAAGAGGGGTGGTTACACCCATTCCCTTTGTCCAGTTTCGCGCCAGAGCAGGGGCAGGTAGCCCCTGCGACCGGTTTGAACTGGCATATGCACAGGGACACCAAATGTGCCCCCAGTGCAGGACTTCAAAGCACCAGAGGGTGCTCCCGCCCAGCCCCAATACACACTATCCTGTCTGGGGAGGTGGTTACACCTCCCTGCAACAGGAAACCTATTGTCCAGGCCTCCCTGCCGGAGTTTTAGTCAGCAGCAGGAGGCCAGACCCGTGTCTGTGGCAGCGGCATCCATTTTGTGATGCCAGGGCTCTGGAAAGAAGTTACCGGGCAGCCCGGTGTGTACATGTCTCTCCCTCTAGAAGGGTGGAATGCTACCCCCACGCCAGGACTGGCGGGGGGGTAGTATTCCAAGATGTTTGACACCAAACACGACATGTTTTGGTGCAGCCAGTCCAAAGTTAGCATTGTACCGCGAGGATATAATGCGCTTAAGAGTATATGGTCAGGCTGTACCACAAACAGCATGGGACTCCGAATGCTGTAGAGGGGCTCTGCTCATGCAGGGGCACCCTCTCACATAAGAACCAAGCACTCTGCCTTCAGGATTGGTAAGGCCTGCCATAGGAGTGACTTATAGGTTTATATGTGTGTGCAATTGTAGTGATATAGGTAGCCTATACCACTGTAAGGGGTGCATGCACCACCTTACCCAGGCTGCAGTAGCAGACCTGTGGTGTCATTTTGGATGGCCTTCCAGGGGTGGCACAATACATGCTGCAGCCCCTGGTAGGCCTCTGAGGTACCTATGCCCTGGGTACATAGTATACCATATACTAGGGACTTATAAGGGAACTCCAGATTCCAATCAGAGATGTGCCTAAGGCACATGGAAACCATTTTAGAGCGGAAGCTGCTAGGCTGGTGTTCTGATTAGCAGGGCCCCAGCCAGACTAAAGTCGAAAAACAGTGAAGCATCAGCAAAAAGTGCGGGTCCATGTGAAGCAGATCCTACTCTCCTACATTATATTTGAGGTGTTGAGAGTGTATGACAACCTATTTGTGCTGGTAACTAGGGGTGGGTGATAAATTCCGCTCCGCCGGCAGAGTTTGCAGAGTTTTGCCCACTCCTTGAAGCCAACTGTCACGTGGCAGAGTTTTTTCTCACACGCATCTTACCAATGTTGAGTTGGTGAGCAAGAGTTGGCATCCCCTAAGTGATATTTGGGCGCTAAGACAACACTGGCCCAATTATATTCTGCAGTTGTGTGATTAGTCGGCCTATTTCACTGTGTGGCACACAAGGTAGCAATGGTTATTGTCACACTATGACTTTCAATATTTAACAGTGATTTGGTAAAGACTGACACAGCAGTGGAGGTGCACGATGCTTGCACTTGTCAGACCTGAGTATGTGTTTGGGCCAGTAGAACATTTAGCAAGAGATGTTGGGAAGTGTGTTTTGTATGTACACATCAACCATAGTCAAGATTGTCCTATCTACAACATACATACAACAGGCTGGTTAATTTTAGTGTTTTTATTTACATGTGAGTCAAGGAAAAAAGAGCAAGTGGCAGTGCTTGCAGCAACAACCCCAACATGGATTTTAATCCGTAGGATGTACAGACAGAATCCATGGGTGATACATGTCATGTGACATGTTGAGAAGAGCAGTTGGGGAGAGAATGTGGCCTAACGGCTAGGGCAGTCAACCTCGGAGCTGGGGAACCGGGTTTGAGCCTCAGCAGGCACACTCAACATTCTGTGATTCTGGGCAAATCACTTAATCTACCCGTGCTCATGTAAAGCGCTTTTATACCTCTGGGTCTAGTTTGCGCAATATAAAACTCCACCCCCCAAAAAAGGAGTGTTTCAGTGAGGAGGAGTTGCAAATTGCCTTTAGGAAACGAAGGACACGTTTTAGGAAAGTGCCCCTTTTTGCATGCTTGGCCCCCACTTTTTGCCTAATGTTGATGCTCTTTGACTAAGTGTGCCCTGCGATCCTGCTAATCAGGTACCCAGGATCTATGTTCTTCCCCTAAAATTGTACCTTTGCAACCCCAATTGGCATCTTTCTGGCAACATGTAAGTCCCTTGTAAAAGGTACCAAGGGTACCAAGAGCACTGTGACCAGGGAAGGCCCCTAAGGACTGCAGCACATATTGTGCCACCCTTAGGGGCCCCCGTACCATAACACACATGCACTGCCCTTGCAGGCTGCGTGTTTTGGTGGAGATAAAATTGAAGAGTCGACATGCCATGCCTACAACCCACTGCCTATTGTATAGGTAAGACACTCCTCTAGCTGGGTGCACTATACCACTGGTGAGGGTACAGGTGCATGAGCCCTATACCCCTACAGTGTCTAGGTCCATTCTTAGACACTGTAAGTGTAGTAAAGTCATAAAGAGTATATAGTCTGGGAGTTTGTCATTACGAACTCCACTGCACCATAATGGCCTTACTGAATTCTGGTGAGTTTGGTATCAAACTTCTCAGCACATTAAACCTACACTGATGCCAGTGTGGGATTTAAGGCCAAGTGCACTCAGAGGGCATCTCACAGATGCCCCCTGAAAAACGACCTAACTCTAGTGTCCTGGCTGGCTGGCTGCTTGCCATCTGCCACCCCCAGACATGTTTCTGGACCCCTGGGTCGAGAGCCTTGCACTCTTGGGGTCCTGAAAGAAAGCACATCCTGGGTAGAGGTGCCAAGCCTCCTCAACCAGGATGGGCAGGGTCCAAGAAGGGGAAGCTTCAAAGGCGTGCCACTTTTGTGAGCTGACCCAGCCATTTTCTGCTCCCGACAACTGGCCCCCACCAGTTCTAACCACTACTTTGGGAGGGAGAACAGGTGGAAAACCAAGATAGGAAGAGATGTGTGCCCACATTTTCCAACCCCACCCCTCAGGTGGAGGAGGCGAGGCGAAGCTCAACCCTCAGTCCCTGCCATCTGGAAGATGGGGTGATCCAGCCAACCAGAGTGAGGATTAAGCCCTCCTCCCACTCAAGGGTGGCATAATAGGGGGTGTACCCACACCAAAGGAGAGACCAATTGGTCCTGACCTGTACCTATGTGAAACGTCCCAATATTTTGTATTTAGGGGCATCCCCAAACCTTGCCTCCTCAGACAAGCAAGGAGAAGAAGAAGAAGAAGAAGAAGAAGAAGAAGAAGAAGAAGAAGAAGAAGGACCGAAGAGCCGCGCAGAAGGAAGAAGAGGAGGACACCAACTTCCTTGGCTCCAGCCCTACTGGCCTGTCCCGACCTTGACTTGCTCCAGCGGAATCCCGGCATGTTCTGCAGCCAGCAGCCCCCAAGAACCCAGGGGACCTGCCGCGCCTTGCCTACAAAGACTTTGTGTCCCGTGACCACCGGTCTTGCTCAAGAACCTGACTCTGGCTCTGGCCGAATCCACGAGCCTGCACCACTCTGCACCCAATACCCACGGCCCGAGTTCGAGTGACTCAACACCACAAGGAGGTTCCCCAGCGATCCTGACCTGGGCCCTGGTGATTAGTGACCTACCTCAAGCCTCCCGATGATGCCTGCAGCCTCTATATGGAGGGTCCCCACGACCGCGACCGGAGCTGATGAGGAAACCAGGCGCCTCAAGACACCCCTACACCTAATGCCCCACGGCCTTGGGTGGCCCAACCGATGGTGTCCAGGCAACACCCTGCATCCCAACTTACATACCCAGCTGGTGGTCACCTCCAGGAAGCCTCCTTGCACGAACCTGCAGTGTTTGTTCCGACCGGAGATCTCCCATTGAAATTAACAGGGCACCCGACGCCAATCCAGCACCCTGCACCCAGCCACCCCTGTGCTGCTGTGGGTGCACCTTGTGTGCTAACTTGGATCCCCCTTTGCCCTGAGCTTAACCCTAGGAGCTTTGCTCCCTCAACCCTGTGGCTAGCCCGAGAGTAGCTACCAACCAACGGCCCCCTAGCCTCATAGGCTAACATTGGGCCTCAGCACTCTGCACCCGGCAGCCCTAGTGCTGCCAAGGGTGCTTTTTGAGTGCATCCTTGACCCAGGGGCAACCCTTATTCTTACCCCAAACCGATAACCTCATTTTTCTCCATAGGATTGCATTGACTGTTTTCTTCTGAAAAACTTCTGTGTTAAGGGTGTTTGTATGGAAACCTAAGTAACTGTGTTTTATTACAAAAGTGTTTTACTTACCTTTTATCTAGGAAATGTCCCAGTGTGAAAGCTAGGCATATCACACTGAGTAGAAAAAGTAATCCAAAAAGTACTCTTAGAAGTAATCTGAAAAGTAATCTCAAAGAAATTACAAATACTTACTGTTTTGAAATATTTTACAAACCTGTAACAAAAGTCATTTTCATCCAGCTTGCTTGTTTTAGTCAATCTGTATCGAAAAGTACAATTATATTTACCTGTACCAAGTCCTGCTTGGTTCTAAAAATAAAATACAACTAAAGAAATATTTTTAAAACAAACAGTTGATGTGAGTTCAGTCTTTGAGTGTGTGACATCATTTCTTGCCTGAGTGTGTACAATAAATGCTCAACACTACCCTCTGATAAAGCCTTACTGCTCACCCACACTACCACAAATAGAGAGTAAGGTATTATCTACTTTTACCTCTGTAAGCCTTTGGGGATTCACTGGACTCTGTGCACACTATTCCTGACTTTGGTATAGTATATACAGAGCCAGCTTCCTACACACGTTGACAGTCCGCAAATGGTCAACATCAACAGGTGGGAAATCACATAGGGGACAGTATCAGTTGACAAGTAAACTGGCATGATCATAAGCACAGGTCAAACGAGAAACTGGCCATGTGGCACAGACAGTTGCTACTGGGCAGTTCTTCTTTGGAAAGTGTTGCAGTCCACATTTGTGTCCTCGGAACTGTGTGGTGCCTCCCCTGAGGGGGTGTTGTCAGTGCCAGAGTTGATGGAGGCACACACGCATCAGGAGCTGATGATTGAATCCCCTGTCCCCAGCAGAAACTGTCTGTGCCAACAAGGAAGGCAGCACAGTCATAAGAGGGGCCTGGTGGTTTACCAGTATGACAACATTGTGGTATAAGCCACCCATTGCTGCCATGTAGGAGTAGGAGTCCTGCTTCTGCTCAATAGATTCAAGTATAGTGCAGATAGCCCCAGCTGGTTGGCCACCTCGCTGCTGCATCTTCAGCAGCACAGTTATTCATGCCTCTGCCTCATGACACCAGCGATGTCATCCAGGGACTGATCCAATCCATGGTGTGGAGGGTAGGTGCCTCTTGTAGAGTAAGAGTTTTCCTTATTGGAACTGAGGCACCTTTGGACTCTCTTTAGGGTGCCCGCCATGGTCTCCAATCCTGCCCGCAACTCACCTACCAGCTGCCGTTTGACTCCCACTGCACGTCGTTGTATTCCAACTTGGGGGTCCTCGATGTCCAGGCTTGGGCTGGCAGATGGGGTTTGTCTGGTGGTAGGTGGATTCCCTGCAACGCTGTAGACCCTTCCTGCACCCGGAGATGGTGTATCAATGGAGGTCAGAATTTGCTGGAGGGTGTCTTGGTCCAGCATTGACAGGCTGTCATCCTCATCAGTTTCCTCATCAAGGACAGGCAGCTGGTCAGGAGGGGGAAACAGCGTTTACAACGCTGCCATTACATCGCGTTCCTTTACAACGCGGTTGTTACAACGACCACGTGTTTAGAACATGATGCCTTTACACCGCATTAATATATATATATATATATATTAAATGCAATTGAGGCTATAAGTTGGCCCACCAAAACGTAACGTTGATGATGGGTCCTGATTGACCCTCCAAGGAGAATTTATTTTGCTGCTTTGATATTGCCTTTTCTGCTGTTTACAAAAACCTTCAGACTGTTTCAAAGAAGAGAAGAATTCACATTCTTGTAGAAATTCATGCCAGCACCTGCCCTAATGACAGTCATACCAGTCATACCTGTGCTTCATTGGGATTAACATTTTAGTAATGTTTATTCAATTACTGGGCCAAAGTCTCAACACACATAGAGAGTCTTTTGAGAGATTTACAAGGGGGGCGAGACACACTATCCGCACCTAACCCATTGCGGTGCAACCAAGTTAGTGCACTATGGAGGAGGAGGCTGAAAGGAGAGCAGCGGCTCTCATGCTATTCACAAGAAAATCAGGACAGAAATCAGGACAGAGAGATGCTAGTGAGAACAAAGGCACTGTGATCCAACCAACAGTGGACAAACTGAGAAAATTGGAAAAGTTAAAAATGGCAGAGATATCCAAATGGTGGGAGGCCATCTCATTACAAAACTACGTAGACCAAGAGATGGCCCCTCGAGGGTTGAGAATTTTTATCACACCCTCGTATGAGACACCCAATCCTAATATGCTAGAAGAATGGTCGATCAACTCGGCATTGAGTTCAAGGCGTATGCTGGAAATACTCATCAAGTATGCCTGGAGTGACCGTGAAATCCTTATTTTACAGATCAAGGAACTACAGGATTATCTGAAAACAATCATGGACACGGACACCTTCAATAAGGCGCTGGTGGCGATGAAGGAGCGCCTATGCAAGCATGAAGAGGATATTAAAGCCCGGAAACAAAGAAAACTGAACAGGGACTACGGCGACTACGAAAGTGGGATAATACCCACTTTCAGTAGGAAATATGACCACCTTTACAAGAACCAAGTTCCCACGGAGATTGCACCGACCATGATCACAGAGGGTGCAACTACAGAAGTATCAAGGGCGAGTGAAAGTGAGTCGGATATATCAAGGGGAGACACCTCAGGAGAAGAACGCAGTACATGCCCGGTGACTTTTTTAGACGAGTACAGGACACTTCGAACTCGACGAAAAACAACGAGAGACATCCCAGCCCCAAAGCCAAGGGGACAGAGAGGTCGGGGTCGAGGCAGAGGACGAGGAGATGGAGGAACAGAAGGAAACGAACCTGGCAGCAATGGCAAAAGAGGCAGAGGAAGGGGCCGCATGGGAGATACCAACACACGCTCCAAAAGAACATACTAATGGACTCAACAATGGTTAATAGAACTATTATTAATCTCTCTAAAAGACAGCTTAATGAAGTAGAGAAACATACACTCTGTCTAGGGCTTTCCTTTTGTCCCTCATCCTCTTTTAGCTATGCTGATACGAGGATCGATCTTTTTAAACATGTGAGGAAGTTAAAACTCAGAAAGTGGCACCAATTGCGGAGACAGAGACCCAAAGGCAATACAGGCAGTGGGGAGGGTGGTTTCACCACTGATTTGAACATAGGCGACATAGACACCCTAACCACCATGCTAGAGCTACAACAAGGTATGGACACCAATGACACCATGATAGATGAACATCAGATTTTAGAGGAGCTAGGCATCAATGCTGATGCAGCGGCATCCACTGATTTCAGACCCAAGTCAACCTTTTTACCGTCCCTACCGCATGACAATATAGACACTTTCCACGAGAGTGTCTCTAGGGCACTTATTTACTTTAAGAACAAGTCCTGCAATAGAAATAAACATAATACCAACCTCACCTTTAAACAGCGACAAGTCCTCAAGTCACTAGCTGATGACGAGGACATTGTTATTCGCCCGGCTGACAAGGGGGGCAACATTGTTGTCCTGGATAGAGAACAATATATCACTGAGGCACTTCGTCAGCTCAATGACACCAAATACTACACACCAATCTCTAGGGAGATATATAACACCAGCGTCACCACCATATGGGACAGTTTGACCATGTGGAAGGATAAGGGGATCCTTGAATGGGAGGAGTTCTGTTATCTCAAAAGGGACCATCCTAAACATCCTGTGTTATACCTTCTGCCCAAAGTGCACAAGGACCCAGTCAATCCTCCTGGTCGTCCCATTGTATCCTCTAGAGGGAGTGTAGTCGAACATATATCGAAATATGTTGACCACTTTCTCAGGGAATTCGTCACCACACTTCCCAGTTACATCAGGGATACCAAAGATTTTCTGGGTAGAATAGAGAGTACCGAATGGGAAAGTGACTTCCTTCTGATTACCTTAGACGTACACTCGCTCTACACTATCATAGACCACCAACAGGGATTAGCTGCTTGTTCACATTTTTTGAAGAACAGACAGGTCAAGTACCTAGAACATAGTCGTATGATCCTTGAAATGACAGAATATTGCCTGACCAACAACATTTTTTTATTTGACGGGGCCCTCTACAAGCAAACGACCGGGACAGCGATGGGATCTTGTTTCGCTCCCAGTTTTGCTAATCTCATCATGGGAATCTGGGAGGAAGACATTTTTGCAGGTTCAGACCAGATACAAGATCTAGACAAGGTGCAGGTG
Organism: Calotriton arnoldi; assembly: GCA_963921515.1. NCBI lineage: Eukaryota > Metazoa > Chordata > Amphibia > Caudata > Salamandridae > Calotriton > Calotriton arnoldi. Next base: position 32,142 of record CAWUFW010021534.1, read on the forward strand.
TGGCTCAGGTACATCGATGACCTGTTCATCGTCTGGAAGGGGTCTGTAACCGAAGCAGAGAGGTTCATTGAGGGACTTAACAACAACGACCGTAACATACAACTCACTGGCAACATTAGCAACACCAGAGCAGAATACCTTGATGTGCACTTGGAGATCAAACACAACAAGATACACACCACCTTATTTCGCAAGAGCACTGCAGGGAACAGTATTCTGCATGCCCTCAGCAGCCACCCTGAATCTCTCAAATGGAGTATTCCTTATGGCGAACTGCTGAGGGCAAAAAGAAACTGTAACAGTGAGGAAGCCTATAGACTGGAAAGTGCAAGCATGATGGAGAGATTCAAAGCTAGGGGTTGTCCGGTGTGGGTACTCAAGAAAGCCATCTCCAGAGCTGAAGACGTTAGCAGAACCCAGACACTCAGTGAAAAGGAGGATAAAGAGGGTAAAGTGTGTGACAACAGCACCAGAGTCATCATGACCTACAATTCAGATGCAGACAGTATAAGACAAATTCTTACACAGAATTGGAATATTCTCAAGTGCAACAACAGTATAGGTGACACTATCCCGGATAGACCGAACATAACCTACAGAAGGGGTAGAAGCCTAAGGGATATGCTGGTACACAGTGACATCACAAGACAGCACGACGCAGGGATACACAATCTGAAAGGGTTCTTTCCTTGCGGGCATTGCAAGGCTTGTCTGACTAGCAGTTTCCGCAATGAGTTTACACACGAAACCTACAGAAAAGATATCGTACAAATCCTCACTTGTAGTACCACTTTTGTGGTATATGTCATTGAATGCCCCTGTAAGCTTTACTACATAGGAAGCACCACATTGATGGCGAAAAAGAGAATTTTGGAGCATAGAAGGGCCATTACCAACAAGGATCCCAAATATCCTGTGGCACGACACTTTCAGGATACCCATTTCTCGGATTCCACTCTCATGAAATATTTCATACTGGAACAGGTCAGGTTGGGACACAGAGGGGGAGATAGAGTACTGAGACTTAGACATAGAGAGTCCAGATACATTGTGGATTTACAAACTCGAATCCCATGGGGGCTCAACCAGGATGAAGAACTTGCCATTCACCTTAAGACAGAATGATTGTCATGTGACATTTTATGTGTTTTATGTACTTTGTTACTATATGTAGGGTGACCAACCATACGTAAATTTCACGGACAGGCCGTAATTTTCACCTCCTGTCCGTTGTCCGTGAGATATATCTTTAACGGACGCCATTTGTCCGTAATTCTGATGATTTTAGGTAACAGCCATAGAAGTTGTGCCGTCAAACAATTAATGTTGTGCCTTTCACTCTCCGAAGCTACCTAGGATTGGCTTGAAAGCCATCAGCCAATCCTAGTGCTCGCTGCTCCACTGCAGGACCAATGAGAACAGCTTTAGGGTGCCCAGGACCTGCAGAGCACGCTTTCGATCATTCGTTTCCTGTTTACACTACAGGGTCTGACTCCTGCGTTTTTGTGAGAGCAACGTCGTGTGCCAGGCCAGCAGACTCAGACCTTGAAGAACCGGAGCACAGAGTCAGCCACGGTCTACATTACACCCTACAAACAACTTCTCGAACGTTCCATACGTTGAAAAAATGTGCTTTTCATGTACTTGTAGGTCTGAAAATTATACCTGTCTGTTTTTGTATATTTCTGTCTGTCTCTGTTCACTTGTGAGTGCCTATCTGTCTGTCTGCCTTCTACCAAGTGGTTTTCCTCTCTGTTTGTCTTTACCTGTTTGTGTCTGTCTGTCTTCTAATTGTCTGTCCACCTTTACGGACGGTTGGTCACCCTGGACTGGTGGGTAATGACATTACCGTAATGTGCATCGTCTCAGAACCCTCTGTGCACAGGGGGGGCTAAACCCCCGCCCTCTGTCTGTGTGGGAGGAGGAAGCGCCTTCACTGCTACAGAAGGCGCTCTTTATCGTTATGTTAACAGCTCTGCTCACATTCTTTGCCTGCCTAGCTGCTCGGACAGCAGCACAGAAGGTCACTCACTCCATGGACACGCCTGTCTCACTGTATGCCAGCCACTGGGTCACTGCCTTAATGGCAACCCACGCAAATGAACAGGGCAACCGAATACACCAATTAGCACCTGTTTAGATAAATAAAACAGACAACAACGGTCTCATATGCACTAATTCCATTAAACATTTTACTATTTCTAGCGACTAGCTACATAAAGTAATAACAAAGCTGTTTTGCAATTTTAAATACTCTGTAAGTTCAGCCAAAGCTGATAAGGTTCCATTACCCCTGCAAAGAACTTCTCGAGTGTCACCATTTTGCCTTTCTGTCTGCCAACCTTGCTGTCTACCTACCTTCCTTTATAGAGCGAATTAAGCAGTATTAGCTATGAGATCTCGAAAGTAAATACCAAGGAGCATGAAACTGCCATAGTAATGCTATCTATATCATCCCTTGTTATACTGTCTGGATTACGTTGGGCTGTACATCACAGTGTGATTCCATGCACTTTCTGCATCTCGGTGATAATATGTCTGATAGATGCTGCTTACGTGATTCAATGTCTGTTGCAGCATTAAAACTTACATATTCAGTAAAGCACAAGCCATGTTTGCTCCTACAACATACTGCCTATTTGTTGGGGTTGTTCTCTAACAGGAACACAAAGCGATGAACGGCCACTCGCCTCCTTTGTAAGGGTTCCTAGGAATCTGTCAATATTAAATGGCCTTGTTACTCACTAGGAATAAACACTGCTCCTGTTATGGTGCTTTCACGCGAAGTTCATTAAATGGAAATGGCTCACACATATGTATAACATAGTCCCAGCAGTGGTCAGAGGAACCTGTTTCCTAGCATGTTAGGGAAATACTCAATAGTTTCTGCAAATATTCCTGCACTGTTTTCTGGCACAGGTTTGAATTTCCACAAACATAAAGTTTGGGAAAGTGAGAGGAGTTTTGCAGAGAGAAATCCATACCATCCTTTCTTACAGTGGTATCCAACATAGAATTCGCTTCCATGAACCCACATGGGGCGTATGTTTCTTTACCTTGAGAATATTCCATGGCTTTATGTTGGTAGTGATGATACCAAGTAAGGTAGATTGTGGCACTGCCCCAGCGATTGTCTACCGGCCTTTTCTACTGTTTCGCTAGTACTGGATATCTCTCCATTTACTGGGTCTGCAGCCCATGACATTACCTGTACCAGTGCATGCTTACATAGTTGTTGTATTACGCAATGGATGTAAAAGTACATTTTTTTACAAGGTTAAACATGAAGGACGCTATTAATCTACCTTTCCTGAACTGCACAATAATGAGCTCTCCATTATATCCACTGTGTGTTAATGTTGCTTTTTCATGGCTTCCCATGCCACCAGTTTTATGTTGCCTCATATGGTTGGTGGGGTGAATATGCTAATGTCGAAAGGTTTACTCTGTCTAGCATGCTGTCTCATTGTCACTGTGGGGCTTATTTATGGGGAATTGGCGTAGGCTGCGCTGCCCTACACAAATGTGAAAGGGCAGGAATGCACCGTATTTGTGCAACGTACATTCCTGTCCTTTCACCCTGTGCTGGTGCACAATGGTGCAAGGGTGTCTCCGTTGCATGCAGGATTGTTTTTGTGCAGGAAGGGGCACCTTCCTGCTTAAAAGCAATCCCGAGAGGCGTTTTTCTCTTTCTATGTGTTCAGGACACATGGAAAAAGGAGAAATACAAATATTTCTCCTTGTTACGCTTTGCTCTAGGGAGGCATAAGGTGTTGGCACTTTCCCAGGTTTGTGTGATGAATTAAATCTGGGGCAGCGTCAAAACCCATAGCTGTTGCATTGGAAAACCCACCGCAAAGCCCATGGAACTCTTCCCTGACGCAGAGTAAGGCAATGCAGAGACTTGCACTGCTTTGTATTACTCCATATCAATGAGGCAGACTATCACACATACATCACAGCCTTATGAGTTTTAGTTGAGAAGGTGAATGGGCAATATAGATGCCTTTACATTTAGTTTTCAGCTTGTCACAAGTGCTATGTGTTCAAGAATAGAGGACAAATGTCAGGCCATGTCTCCTGACAAATTTCTGCTTATTCCTTTAGCATGTCGATTAGTATTTACAAAATTCTCTCACTTTGCAGTCAAAGACATAATAAAAATGTGGACTAGTTCACAATCATGTTGTGGTGGTAAGGGACGTGAAAACACAGGATGTAAGCTGTCAATTTTTCGTAACACACAACAACTTTTAAATGCCTGTAAATGAACTTTTTAACCTAATATAAACTTATTTTGACTTGTATTTATGTTTGTCTATTTACTTACTTATATACTTTTGTGCGACCTCCTTCGTAATGTCTGTTAAACGTACCCTTTGTCCCGAATTTTTGTCCTGAATTTTGACCCTGTGTCCTGAATTTTTACACTCACCGTCCTGAATTTTCACCCATGCCAGTTGGTCACCCTAACTATATGCCTTACTAAATTGTCTCTCTTTTTTGTCCTTTCTCTTGATTCCCTTAACCTGTAAACAGACACAGTATCCATTTGCAGTCTGTTGTAAATCAGCTGATGCCAATACATGTGTCCTACCCTCCGTAAATATGTGCATTAGAAACAGTGTTTTTTTAGAGATTTACAGTGGCACATTCGTGTCACAGTGTTGAACATCTTTTTTTATATAATTTTAACACTTTTTTCTGTTTGTTTCTTTTGCAGGAGGGAAGGAAGGAACCCACCCACGTACACGGGCTACCTAACCTTCTCTTCGAATTCACTTTGGGACATCGCTAATGGGGTATTCATAACATAGGATTGGGACTCACAAATAGACAGAGTATTTTGAGGACAGATCACAGAACAGCGGATCTGTAGAACCATGTTTCCTTTGTTTACTTTTGTCAACACTAATGACCGCTACCTGTGGGTACCAATCTATCGAGCACCATGCAGACTTAGACTTCGAGCACCAGGCGATTACCTTAGATTCAAGGGTCATCAGTTAACCACTGTCAACCCTATGTGGGGCATACATATAATGTACCTATCCTTTGAGCGCCATGTGAACATAGAATTTGAGTACCAGGCGATTACTTTAGAAGCAAGGGTCCGTAGATTTTCATCGAGCACTATGTGATTACCCGCTATACGACGCATTCCAGACACTCATAGAGGGAGCATCCATTAGCAACTGGGGCTTTCACCTCTCTGCTCACATGTTCATTTACTATGCGCTATATGCCCGTAATAGAACAGAGGAACAATGTCACTTGCCATGATATACAATCTTTGGTGCAAATCCACACCCCTGTTTGGAGACATGTAATACCTGTGTTGCATTTCAGCATTATTATGTCTTACTTATTATGATTTCATGCAATATATGATCACATATTGCATATTCAGTTGACTCGCTAACGTGATTTTTGATTTGGATTAACCATTCAAGTATGGCCGCCAATGTAGGCTACCTACAATGTCCTTTCTCTGTTTTGTTTATTTTCAACCCTATGTTATATACACTCCTTTGATTGTGCACTCAGTACACGTGAACAAGGCTGCGGACGCAGTTGAAACGCGTAGTGGAATAAACTTGGTTTGCAACAGTATTTGGATTGTGTGTCTATTGATCCGGAGAGCGCACTTACTCTAAGTATTGCGTGATTATATATATATTATCTACTGGCGGTCGCCAGTAGATAGTTATAGTTACAACCTATTATCCATAGGAAATCCGCGACATTCTATTTGCAATAACGTTGGCGCCGGTTGACGAATCTTCGCGAAAGCTTCCAACTTGTTGGGGCGCTCCGGTCCGCTCCTACCCTGAAAGTCTCGGGGTGATACGTCAAGCGGGGGCCGAGAAAAAGGGGGGTCCCAAAACGCGTTTTCCCCATTCATTTTTCCATAGGAACCTTTAGTCGCAGCTACAGCTCGAACTGCTGAACGGAATTACCCCAAATTTGGCAAAGAGGTAGCCCTTGGTTCAGACTGGTGCCTTTTGCTAAAATGGTGTAAATCCATTCAGTAGTTCCTGAGAAATTCACAATTAAAATCACATATATATCTATGGGCGCGTCGGATCCGCGTACCCTCCCGATCACGAGCTGCATGCTAATTGGCTGTCAACACTCCAAATCAAGAAGTGTTGGCAGTTATTTTGTCCCTCGGTAGAACCGAGGGACAGAAACAAGTGCGCAAACGCACAAAGGGGGCAGGGTAGAAACACCCTAACCCCCTAGGCCTGCTCAGGGTCCCACAAGGACCCCCGGGCAAAAAAAAGCATTTTTTTTTTTAAATCGGCAGGATGCGCTCAGGGTGCGCGACCCTGCCGGGGGCATGGTGGGGGGGATAATTTAATGTGTGGGGGCCTCAAGGGCCCCCAAGCCCCGGGGACCACCACCCCCGGGGCTTTTTTAAAAATGGTGCGGGAGGGCTCTGAGCCCTCCCGCAGCCCCGGGGACCACCACCTCCCGGGGCTTTTTTTAAATTAATTTAACAACCTGTGTGGGGGCTCCAGCCCCCCACACGCCCCGGGACCGCCACCTCCCCGGGGCACTAACAAATTAAAATGGGGGTCCGTTTTGGACCCCCGAAGCCCCGGGGACCACCACCTCCCCGGGGCTGTGCTCATGTAGGGAGGGGGCCGCGCGGCCCCCTCCTGGAGCCCTTGATGGCCCTGGGACCGCCACCCCCAGGGCCGGCTCCTGCAGTGTCCCGGGGTGCCTACCCCGGGACACTGTAGTTTGCTATGGCAGGACGGGAGCCTCGCGGCTCCCGTCCTGCCATAGCAAACTGCTTTGGATATTGGAAGAGAGAGCAGGGAAACCTGCTCTCTCTTCCAATATCCAAAGCACATTGCTTTTCCACATGGGGAGCAGCATGTCAGCTGCTCCCCATGTGGAACAGCAATGCCGGCTCCCAAGGGTGGGGAGCCGGCGGGACTGTGGGGGATTGGGGACCCCCCACAGTCCCCAACGGAGAGGGCCAGCCCCGGGGGATGGGGTCCCCAGGGCAAGTAGTGGCCCAGGAGGGGGCCACGCGGCCCCCTCCCCAAAAAAAGAAAAATTAAAAAAATTTAAAAAAATGGAAAGGCCGGCCCCGGGGGATGGGGTCCCCGGGGCCTTAAATGGCCAGAGGAGGGGGCCACGCAGCCCCCTCCAAAGAATAAAAATAAAGGCCATGCCCCGGGGGATGGGGTCCCCGGGGCCAATACAGGCCCAGGGAAGGGGGCCACGCGGCCCCCTTCCCGTTTTTTTTTATTAAAAATTAAAAAAGGGGTAAGGCCCTGGGGGATGGGGTCCCCAGGGCATAAAAACAGGAAAAAGGAAGGGGGGCTACACAGCTCCCCTTCAGGGGACAAAATTATTATTATTTTTTTTTAAACGATCGGGCCCGCAGGCCCCGCCCCTTCCTTCACCACTCTGCAAACGCGCCCTGGCGCGTTTGCAGAGGGGGAACGAATTCCCTTGAATACTGGGGGTCCCTGGGGGCCAACTAGCCCACCAGGAACCTCCAATATGCGCCAGGGGGCTGCGTTGCAGAGACGTGTAGAGAGGCCACACCCCTTTTACACCTCTCTGCAACGCAGCTCTGTGGCGCTTTTGGAGGTATATGGTGGGCTAGTTGGACTCCGGGGACCCTCAGGATTCAAGGGGACTTAATTCCCCAACTTAAAACGCGCCACGGGGCGCGTTTGCACAGTGGTGAAGGGAGGGGGCGGGGCTTCAGGTGACATGTGTGCAAACAGGCCCCGTGGCGCGTTTTAAGATGGGGAATTAAATCCCCTTCAATCCTGAGGGTCCCCGGAGTCCAACTAGCCCACCATATACCTCCAAAAAGCGCCACAGAGCTGCGTTGCAGAGAGGTGTAAAAAGGGGTGTGGCCTCTCTACACGTCTCTGCAATGCAGCCCCCTGGCGCATATTGGAGGGACCTCAGTGCTGCATCTTTCAGCCCAGTACTGGTCCTGAAAAGTAATTTTAACCGTACTTACCGGTAACTTGAATTTCCTTCATAGGCTAACATTGACTGGTTTCACTTGGAAATTCTTCTAAGTGTGGAGTTTTGGAACTTTAAAATATTCCTCTAAAATCAGCCGAAATACGAATTCCGATTTACTCACCTGTTATCAGGAGAGACCTCAGTGCTGCATCTTTCAGCCCAGTACTGATCCTGAAAAGTAATTTTAACCGTACTTCCCGGTAACTTGAATTTCCTTCATAGGCTAACATTAACTGGTTTCACTTGGAAATTCTTCTAAGTGTGGAGTTTTGGAACTTTAAAATATTCCTCTAAAATCAGCCGAAATACGAATTCCGATTTACTCACCTGTTATCAGGAGAGACCTCAGTGCTGCATCTTTCAGCCCAGTACTGGTCCTGAAAAGTAATTTTAACCGTACTTACCGGTAACTTGAATTTCCTTCATAGGCTAACATTGACTGGTTTCACTTGGAAATTCTTCTAAGTGTGGAGTTTTGGAACTTTAAAATATTCCTCTAAAATCAGCCGAAATACGAATTCCGATTTACTCACCTGTTATCAGGAGAGACCTCAGTGCTGCATCTTTCAGCCCAGTACTGATCCTGAAAAGTAATTTTAACCGTACTTCCCGGTAACTTGAATTTCCTTCATAAGCTAACATTAACTGGTTTCACTTGGAAATTCTTCTAAGTGTGGAGTTTTGGAACTTTAAAATATTCCTCTAAAATCAGCCGAAATACGAATTCCGATTTACTCACCTGTTATCAGGAGAGACCTCAGTGCTGCATCTTTCAGCCCAGTACTGATCCTCAAAAGTAATTTTAACCGTACTTACCAGTAACTTGAATTTCCTTCCATAGGATATCATTGCCTGCTTTTTGCTGAAAAAGTTTCTAAGTGTTGATTTTTGAAACATACAAATATTCCTCTAAAATCAGCCGAAATCCGAATTCTGATTTACTCACCTGTTATCAGGAGAGACCTCAGTGCTGCATCTTTCAGCCCAGTACTGGTCCTGAAAAGAAATTTTAACCGTACTTACCAGTAACTTGAATTTCCTTACATAGGATATCATTGCCTGCTTTTTGCTGAAAAAGTTTCTAAGTGTTGATTTTTGAAACATACAAATATTCCTGTAAAATCAGCCGAAATACGAATTCCGATTTACTCACCTGTTATAAGGAGAGACCTCAGTGCTGTATCTTTCAGCCCAGTACTGGTCCTGAAAAGTAATTTTAACCGTACTTACCAGTAACTTGAATTTCCTTCCATAGGCTAACATTGACTGGTTTCACTTGGAAATTCTTCTAAGTGTGGAGTTTTGGAACTTTAAAATATTCCTCTAAAATCAGCCGAAATACGAATTCCGATTTACTCACCTGTTATCAGGAGAGACCTCAGTGCTGCATCTTTCAGCCCAGTACTGGTCCTGAAAAGTAATTTTAACCGTACTTACCGGTAACTTGAATTTCCTTCATAGGCTAAAATTGACTGGTTTTCAGCAAAAAGTTTCAAAGTGTTGATTTTCACAAACTACAAATATTCCTTAAAAATCGCCTGTATGACTTAAACGCATTCTTTCAACTGTTTACAGGAGATGCACCAGTGCTGGATCCAGGATCCAACACTGAGTAAGAAAAAGTAACGATAACAGTTTTTACCTGCTAAGTGAATTTCCTTCCATAGGATAACATTGGTGATTCTATGAGAAAAAGTTTCTAAGTGTCAACTTTTAAAATACAATAATATTCCTTAAAAATCACGACTGTAACCAAAACGCTTTTACTCAACTGTTTACAGGAGATGTATCAGGACTGAATCTAGGATCCAGTCCTGTGGTTACAAAAGTAATCCATAAAGTAACTAATTGCATTTAACTAGAAATTCACATTGAGCTGAATGTTGCATTGTGTTTGAAAATGTGTTGCCCATTGCAACAACTGTAACTACTGTACTTAAAAGTCTATTGCCTATCTGCAAAGTATTTAAACTAAAGTAATTCATTCTGAGAAAGTATTTTTTGTAATGTAATGTATAATGTAATTACAATGTAATTTAAAAAATAAAATATGTAAAAAAAAATTGTTTCTAAAAATGTAGTAAATCAGTATGAAAAAAATTAATATAACAATTAATACATTTAAAAATTGTCATTTACAAAACCTTTGAAATTCACTGAAAAAACCGTAGGTTTCAGGCACGTTATAGTTAGAAATTAGCATTTAAAAAACCTTTGAAATTCACTGAAAAACCATAGGTTTCAGACACGTTATAGTTACAAATTAGCATTTAAAAACCTTTGAAATTCACTGAAAAAACCATAGGTTTCAGACACGTTATAGTTACAAATTAGCATTAAAAAAACCTTTGAAATTCACTGAAAAAAACATAGGTTTTAGGGACAGTTATAGTTAGTTGGACATTGCACTCGTACAAAACCCGTGAAATTCCCCCGTTATAGTTAGTTCAGCTAACTATAACTCGCGCCCCCGCAATGCACTGCTGATGACGTCACATATTACATCACTCATGACATGGTCAGTGACATCACTGATGACATCACTGATGACATCTCAAATGACATCACTGATGACATCATCCACGTGATAATCTGATGCACCTCCTCACACCCTAATATAACCTTTGATACACCCACTCTAAATTACAGACTGCCATTCGCAAAACCATAGACACTCCAACACCAATAACTACATACCCACTCACTGATTCTTAGGTCTACACACACACATCCACTCACTCACCCGTACAGTCACTCATACTTACGGTCACTCAGTACAGGACTATCATATGCACTCTTACTCCTATATAGACACTCAAACAACGCCACTCATCCATAGAGATACTCACACACCTAGTCAGTCATGCAAATAATTAAACACACTGCCATGTACTCACCTATACAGTTATACACACACCAGCTCACTTACTCATACAAATAGTAGCACATTGTTACGCTCTTATACAATCACTGATACAAGCACACACTCATCCATACAGCCACTATCACAATCACTCACTCTTGCTTATAGCTATTTATATACTCCAACACACATATATACTGCCTTTCACATATGTAGTTACTCACACATGTACCACTGGGACATACATTCACTCACTAACACACTCTTACACACACTTACCCACCCATACAGTCTATCACAGATGCACTCTTGAAACCATCCACCCAGTGAATCACCCACTCACACATCTATGCACAGAGTTGCACACACCCCTCCCACACAAACACTCAGGCACCCATACAGATACTCAGACAAGCATTCAATAACTCATATAAACACTCATGTAGCTATTCACAAACACATGCAGCCACTTACACAGCAACAGACAGACGGATACAGACATTCATCCAGTTTAGTCACTAACCCATGCATTCAGTAAGATACGTTAAATCACTCACTTATAGAGTCAGTCACGCACCTACTAAATCATCCATACAGACACTTACACACCCACTCATTCTTCAATACGTCTTTTCCTATATATATTAAAAATATTTAAACTTTACAGAAACACACAGTCACTGGATGATGTCATCAGTGATGTCATCAGTGATGTCATCAGTGATGTCATTTGAGATGTCATCAGTGATGTCATCAGTGATGTCACTGACCATGTCATGAGTGATGTAATATGTGACGTCATCAGCAGTGCATTGCAGGGGCGCGAGTTATAGTTAGCTGAACTAACTATAACGGGGGAATTTCACAGGTTTTGTACGAGTGCAATGTCCAACTAACTATAACTGTCCCTAAAACCTATGGTTTTTTCAGTGAATATATATATATATATATATATATATATATATATATATATATATATATATATATATATATATATATAATCTACTGGCGGTCGCCAGTAGATAGTTATAGTTAGGACCTATTTTCCATAGGAAATCCGCAACATTCTATATGAAATAACTTTGGCGCCGGTTGACGAATCTTCGCGACATTTTCAAAACTCGTGGGGCGCTCTGGTCCGCTCCTATCCTGAAAGTCTCGGGGTGATTTGTCAAGTGGGGGCCGAGAAAAAAGGGGGGTCCCAAAACGTGTTTTCCCCATGCAATTTTCCATAGGAACCTTTCATTGCAGCTACGGCCCGAACTGCTGAACGGAATTACACCAAATTTGGCAAAAAGGTAGCCCTTGGTTCAGAGTCGTGCCTTTTGCTTAAATGGTGTAAATCCGTTCAGTAGTTCCTGAGAAAATCAACAGTAAAATCACAAATATATCTATGGCCGCGTAGGGTCCGCGTACCCTCCCGATCACGAGCTGTATGCTAATTGGCTGTCAACACTCCAAATCAGGAAGTGTTGGCAGCCATCTTGTTCCTCGGTAGAACCGAGGCACAAGAAAAGACAAAAACAAGGGCGCAAAATGCAAAAATGGGGCAGGGTAGAAACACCCTGACCCCCTAGGCCTGCTCAGGGGGTCCTACAAGGACCCCCAGGGCCTAAAAAATATATATATTTTTTTTTAAATCGGCAAAAAACGTGCTGGGTGCGCGGATCCAGCCGATAAAAAAAAAAACGAAACGCGGTCTCTTGCGCTTCGTTGTTAATTGGCCCCCGGGTGGGCCAAGTCCCGGGGGCATGTGGGGTTTATCAAATTTATGTATGGGGGGGCCTTAGAGGCCCCCCCAAGCCCCGGGGACCACCACCCCCGGGGCTTAAAAAAAATGCTGTGGGAGGGCTCTCGGCCTTCCCGCAGCCCCGGGACCGCCACCCCCGGGGCTTCTTCTTTTTAGTTAAAGTACCTGTGTGGGGGGGCTCCAGCCCCCCCCACATGCCCCGGGGACCACCACCCAGGGCACTAACAATTTTAAAGTGGGGGTCCGTTTTGGAGCCCCGAAGCCCCGGGGACCACCACCTCCCTGGGGCTTTCAACATGTTGGGAGGGGGGCCGCGCGGCCCCCCACTTTAAAATTGTTAGTGCCCTGGGTGGCGGTCCCCGGGGCATGTGGGGGGGCTGGAGCCCCCCTCCTGGAGCCTGTGATGGCCTTGGGGACCACCACCCCCCAGGGCCAGCTCCTGCAGTGTCCCGGGGTGCCTACCCCGGGACACTGCTGTTTGCTATGAATTTTGGAAGAGAGAGCAGGGAAACCTGCTCTCTCTTCCAAAATTCAAAGCAAATTGCTTTTCCACACGGGGAGCTGCATCTTAGGAGCTCCCCATGTGGAAAAGCAATGCCGGCTCCCGAGGGACGCGGGGAGCCGGTGGGACCGTGGGGGGATTGGGTACCCCCCCACAGTCCCCAACGGAGAGGGCCAGCCCCGGGGGATGGGGTCCCCAGCGCAAGCAGTGGCCCGGGAGGGGGGCCACGCGGCCCCCCTCCACCAAACTACAAAATAAAAAATTAATTTAAAAAAGGCTGGCCCCGGGGGATGGGGTCCCCTGGGCCTAAGGAGGCCTGAGGAGGGGGGCAACGCAGCCCCCTCCATCAAAAAACAAAAAAGAAAAATGTGGCAATGACCCGGGGGATGGGGTCCCCGGGCCAAAATTGGCCACGGGAGGGGGGCCCACTCGTTCCCCTTCCTGTTCCATTTTTTTTTTTTAAATAAAAGGGGGTCAGGCCCTGGGGGATGGGGTCCCCAGGGCCCAAAATAATTAAAAAGAAGGGGGGCCACACAGCCCCCTTTAAAAAAATTAAAAAAAGAACAGCATCGTGCTGGAGGCCACGCCCCCTCCTTGGCAGCACTCTGCAAACGCGCCCCCTGGCGCGTTTGCAGATGGGGAACAAATTCCCCTTGAATACTGGGGGTCCCTGGGGCCAACTAGCCCACCAGGAACCTCCAGTATGTGCTAGGGGCTGCGTTGCAGAGAGGTGTACAGAAGCCACGCCCCTTTTTACACCTATCTGCAACGCAGCTCTGTGGCGCTTTTTGGAGGTACATGGTGGGCTAGTTGGACTCAAGGGACCCTCAGGATTCAAGGGAACTTAATCCCCCAACTTAAAACGCATCACGGGGCGCGTTTGCACAGTGGTGAAGGGAGGGGGCGGGGCTTCAGGTGACATGTGTGCGAACAGGCCCTGTGGCGCATTTTAAGATGGGGAATTAAATCCCTTCAATCCTGAGGGTCCCTGGGGCCAACTAGCCCACCAGGTACATCCAGAAAGCGCCACAGAGCTGCGTTGCAGAGAGGTGTAAAAGGGGCGTGGCCTCTGAACACCTCTCTGCAACGCAGCTCCCTGGCGCATACTGGAGGTACAGGGTGGGCTAGTTGAACCCCAGGGACCCTCATGATTCAAGGGGACTTAATCCTCAACTTAAAACACGCCACGGGGCGCGTTTGCACAGTGGTGAAGGGAGGGGGCGGGGCTTGAGGTGACATGTGTGCAAACAGGCCCCGTGGCGTGTTTTAAGTTGGGGGATTAAGTCCCCTTCAATCCTGAGGGTCCCTGGAGTCCAACTAGCCCACCAGGTACCTTCAGTAAGCACAACAGAGTTGCGTTGCAGAGAGGTGAAAAAAGGTGCATGGCCTCGGAACGCCTCTCTGCAACTCAGCTCTGTGGTCCTAACTGTAGGTACCTGGGGGCTAGTTGGGCACCAGGGACACTCAGGATTCAAAGGGACTTAATACCGCAACTTAAAACGTGCCACGGGGCGCGTTTGCACACATGTCACCTCAGGCCCCCCCTCCCTTCACCACTGTGCAAACGCTCCCTGTAGCGTGTTTTAAGAGGTAGTTTTAATCTCCCTGCCCTATTATGTACTAGGGACTTACAGAGGAGGTCATGCTAATCACAGGGTTACCCCAACGCATAGTGTTCCCTAGTGTATGTAGGTGTTTTAACTGTATTCTAAGTGTGTTTTAGCATAGCACTGGCTCTGGTTAGTCAGAGTCAGTTACCACCAGTACACGTCGGAAAAAGTTGTGGGCACAGGATGATTTTGGAACAAGGCCTCTTTCTGCTCCTTGTTGGTTCTTTCAGTACATCTTTTGCTTCTTCCTGCACTTTTCTTCGTCTTTGTGGACTTCTGTTGCTTCTTTCTGCATTTCTTTTGCTTCTTTCTGTGCGTTTTTTTCTTCTTTCTTCACATGTCCTACCTCTGTAGGCATAGTTACAAACTAGCATTTAAAAACCTTTGAAATTCACTTAAAAAAACATAGGTTTCAGGCACGTTATAGTTAGAAATTAGCATTTAAAAAACCTTTGAAATTCACTGAAAAAACCATAGGTTTCAGACACGTTATAGTTAGAAATTAGCATTTAAAAAACCTTTGAAATGCACTGAAAAAACCATAGGTTTCAGACACGTTATAGTTAGAAATTAGCATTTAAAAACCTTTGAAATTCACTGAAAAAACCATAGGTTTCAGACACGTTATAGTTAGAAATTAGCATTTAAAAACCTTTGAAATTCACTGAAAAAACCATAGGTTTCAGACACGTTATAATTAGAAATTAGCATTTAAAAACCTTTGAAATTCACTGAAAAAACCATAGGTTTTAGGGACAGTTATACTTAGTTGGACATTTCACTCGTACAAAACCCGTGAAATTCCCCCGTTATAGTTAGTTCAGCTAACTATAACTCGCGCCCCGCAATGCACTGCTGATGACGTCACATATTACATCACTCATGACATGGTCAGTGACATCACTGATGACATCACTGATGACATCTCAAATGACATCACTGATGACATCACTGATGACATCATCCATGTGTTATTTGATGCATCTTCTCACACCCTAATATAACTTTTGATACACCCACTGTAAATTACAGACTGCCATTGTCAAAACCATAGACACTCCAACACCAATAACTACATACACACTCACTGATTCTTAGGTCTACACACACATACACTCACTCACCTCTACAGTCACTCATACTTATGGTCACTCAGTACAGGACTTTCATATGCACTCATACACCTACATAGACACTCACACACCGCCACTCATCCATAGAGGTACTCACACACCTAGTCAGTCATGCAAATAATTAATCACACTACCATTTAGTCACCTATACAGTTATACACACAACAGCTCACTTACTCATACAAATACTAGCACATTCTTACGCTATTATACAATCACTGATACAAGTACACACTCATCCATACAGCCACTCTCACAATCACACACTCTCACTTATAGCCATTTATATACTCCAACACACATATATACTGCCTTTGACATATTAGTTACTCACACATGTACCACTAAGATATACATTCACTCACTAACACACCCATACACACACTCACCCACCCATACAGTCCATCACAGATTCACTCTTGAAACCATGCACCCAGTGAATCACCCACTCACACATCTATGCGCAGTCACACACACCCCACCCACACAAACACTCAGGCACCCACACAGATACTCAGACAACCAATCAATAACCTATGTAGACACTCATGTAGCTATTTGCAAACCCATGCAGCCGCTTACACACCAACAGACAGATGGATACAGACATTCACAGTTTAGTCACTAACCCATGCATTCAGTAAGATACGTTTAATCACTCACTTATAGAGTCAGTCACGCACCTACTAAATCATCCATCCAGACACTTATACACCCACTCATTCTTCAATACACCTTGGCATATATATTAAACATATTTAAACTTTACAGAAACACACAGTCACTGGGTGATGTCATCAGTGATGTCATTTGAGATATCATCAGTGATGACATCATCCTTGTGATAGAGTGGCAGACCTCCTCTCACCCTAATATAACCTTTGATACACACACTCAAAAATACAAACTAACATTTTCAAAACAATGGACATACCAATACCAGTTACAACACACCTATTCAGTAATTCCAAGATCTACACACACATCCACTCATTCACCAACAGTCCCTATACAGTCACTCATACATGTACTCACTCATCATATGTACTCATACACCTATACATCCTGTTACACACCGCCACTCATCCATAGAGTTACTCACACACATAGTCACACATGCAAACAAAGTATCAAACATCCATTTACTTGCATATACAGTTATACACACACTACCACACTTACTTCTACAGAAACTTACACATACTTACTCTCTTAAACAATCACTTATAGAAACACCTACTTATTTGTACAGGAACTCTTCCAATCTCTCACTCTCACATATACTCACTTATATACACCAATACTCACATATACTTGTTTAAAACATATGTAGTTACTCATAAAGACACTATTGAGACAGTCATTCACTCACTAACACACCCATACACATACTCATCCACCTATACAGTCCTGCACACATGCTGTCTTCAACACATACAAACAGTGAGTCACTCATTCATGCATCTATGCACCAAGTAATACCCCCACCGAACCATACAGACACTCAGACACTCATACTGATACTCAAAAAACCAACTAATAACCCATATAGACACTCATGTAGCTACTCACCAACCCATGCAGCCACTTATACACAAAGTGAGAGACTGATACAGATATTTTCATATTTAAACATTACTCACTAACCCATGTATTCACTAAGATACACTTAGTCAGTTATACAATCAATTTTACAAAAAGCGATCATCCATTTAGACACTTATATATCCATTTATTCTTCCATCAACCTTGAGATATACATATATAAAACATATTTAATTTTCAGAAAAACACACATTCATTGGATGATGTCATCAGTGATGTCATCAGTGATGTCATTTGAGATGTCATCAGTGATGTCATGAGTGATGTCACTGACCATGTCATGAGTGAAGTAATATGTGATGTCATCAGCAGTGCATTGTGGGCGCGCGAGTTATAGTTAGCTGAACTAACTATAACGGGGGAATTTCTATGGTTTTGTACGAGTGAAATGTCCATCTAACTATAACGCCCCTGAAACCTATGGTTTTTTCAGTGAATTTCTAAGGTTTTGTAAATGCTAATTTCTAACTATAACGTGTCTGAAACCTATGGTTTTTTCAGTGAATATATATATATATATATTTTAAAGGCACTTGAGGCTATAAGTTGGCCCACCAAAACGTAACGTTGATGATGGGTCCTGATTGACCCTCCAAGGAGAATTTGTTTTGCTGGTTTGATATTGCCTTTTCTGCTGTTTACACAAACATTCAGACTGTTTCAAAGAAGAGAAAAATGTACATTCTTGTAGAAATTCATGCCAGCACCTGCCCTAATGATAGTCATACCAGTCATACCTGTGCTTCATTGGGATTAACATTTTAGTAATGTTTATTCACTTACTGGGCCAAAGTCTCAACACACATAGAGAGTCTTTTGAGAGATATTTTACTCCTGTGAAATTTGACATAGCAGAGATCAAAACCACCCTTATCATTAGCTCCAAAGGGAAGGCTTTGGGCCACCCATGGAGTCTCTATGGACCTTTATAAAATACAATGTCAAATTATGGGCACTGTTAGTTACTAATGTTCTTAAGGCCTCTGCAGGGAGGAATCTGCTTCCATCTTGGTCTTGGTCAGTCATAGTCCTTATATATAAGAAAAGGGGGAAAGTAGACTTGGTTTGTCATTTTATAGTAAAGTTGTGGGTAGGGTCCTTTTGGTGAAGTTGGAAAGCTGGGCACATGAAAATTCTATCCTGTCCAAGCCTAATAGAGCTTTTGAGAAGGCCTAAGTACCATTGAGCATTGTCTCATTGTATACAACTAAATACACAGTTGCTAAAGGTGGTGCCATGCATTTGACATTTATGTATTTATCCCGTGCCTTTGATCAAGTAAATCACTCCAAATTGTGATACAAAAACATATCACTGGCTGTGGATGTTTCAGTCATCCACTTTTTGGACAGCTTCATATGGATTCATTGCAGGGATATTAGGAAGTGCAACATCCTCTTAACCAAACGAAAAGAAAAATCCACAGTCCCAGTAGTTGTAATGTCCAGTGTCGGGACAGTTCTGTATGGAGTATTGATTGAATGACCCGTTTTTTAGTTGATGTGGCTTGATTTATATGTTGGTTAAGGCATTTTGGCTATATGTGGGAAAGATATGCTTTGAAGATAAGTATCTGCAGGATTGATTCATTCCTAACACAGAGTCCTGATGATGGTCTAGTGGACCTTTGTGGCCATATGAGACCGAAATGTTGACACATTAACCTCTTTAACATTATTTATCACATCCTGTGGTTTTCCTGTACTTTTAGACCAAGATAAAAGATCACAATTCTTCTACTGGGACAATGGATTTTTTCTTTTTGTTTGGTTAAGAGGATGTTTGCTTTCTAATACCCCTGCAATGAATGCATACAATTAATTTTCGAGGGATTTTATGGCAGCGCCAGTGTTGATATATTGATGTACTGCTGTGTATGTATTGCTGTATACAACGTTTTTTGACTACATGTGTTCAAAATGTATAAGTAAAAAGTGATGCAGTGATGTAACAAAAGGATTGATAAGAATAATATATTTGGTGTAAAACAATACTCCTGTGTTTTTTAATACATGAGCGAATGATTGATGGGATATAATAGGATCATTGTTATGAACAGTCTAACTATTGAAATCATGTATAAATAATTACTCCAGGAACATTTTTCATGTTACGAGTGACCCTTCAGCACTGATTGTGCCACCCACTCAAGTAAGCTTTTAACTATGTGTCAGGCATGGCACTGAAGAACCTGTGTGTGCAGTTTTACACTTCTATGTAGACCTGGCAAAATAAACCTTTTGCCATGCCCAAACCTTCCCTTTTTGTGCATATAAGTCACACCTAGCATAGTACCTGGACAGCCCAGAGGGCAGGGTGCAATGTATTCAAAAGGCAGGGCATGTACTTTTGAGCTTTACATGTCCTGGGAGTAAAAAACTCCCAAAGTCGTTTCTAACTACTGCAAGGCCAATCATTTCAATTACCGTATTATATTTTATAAGTGTAAATCCTAATTGTGAAGAGACTTTTCGAGTTTGGTGTCTCTGGAGTCACAATTTCAAATACAAACTTAGGGTGAAGTTGGATTTTAAATTGTAATTCTGAAAAAGCCACTTTCATTTGGTGCCAACTACCAGTTTATGATTATTTGTCTGGGGTGGGTGACAGCTGGGCCTTGTGTGTTCCCCGTAGACCCAATGAGAGTTTCAGTGTGACTTGATGGGCCATCCTGGCAGGGTGGGCGGGGGGCTGGGCCCAGCCTCAATTACACCTGAATAGACTGTGTCCTGTCCCCAGACAAAGTATTTCATACCCCGCTGGAGCCAGGGCAGGAAGGAAGGACATTGGCACACTTCAAAGGCATGTCTTTGAAGTTTCCTGCACACTGCAAAGGCAAACACTTGCATCGCCCCAGCCTACTGCATCTGAGTTTGATGCATCGCCTTCAGAACTGCGCAAAGCTTTACCTGGTGCAAGCTCCTCGCATCCGTCTCCAACAAATTCCTCGATGACAAACCTGGATCTCCACATCGCAGCTACACCGATCATCGAACCCAATGCATTGCCCCTGCTGCACCTTGCATCCTCGATACCGGACTTCTAATCGCAAGCCCCGTCGACATGATCCTCAACATCAACGCATTAGTACATTGCACCGCATCCTCACCGCACTTTGGAATCAATGCATCGCCTTGACTAGGCAACACATTTTCGCGGATCCACGCAAGCTCTCTGCAACCAAGATCAAGGCACTTTGGTTTAGCGGGCCAAACTGGGTCTCTGTAACCAGCCTGCGTTCTATCGCAGTCGGCCTGAACCTTTGACTTTATCCCGGCCATATATCCCAGAGAGCACTATTTGCTTCTTACCACTATCGTTTACTAAATACTTATTGGATTATTTCCGTTTTGGTCTTGTTTTGTTTATTAAATTAGGCTCTATCTTTCTAACTGGTGTGGATTCTTTTTGTGTTCGTGTTTTCACAATTTTACTATTTAAAGTATTGCATAAATACTTTGCATGTTTCCTCTAAAGTTAAGCCTGACTGCTCTGTGCCAAGCTAACAGAGGGTGAAAGCAGGTTAATTTAAGGTATGCTTGTGCCTTACCCTGACTAGGATTGTGGTCACTGCTTGACCAGAGCTTATACCCCAGTCAACCAGGAACTCAGTTCCTAACATTGGTGATTAGCAGTCAGGATAGGACTTGTGTTTTTGCAGTGCCATACAGTTATTTTGTGTTGCTAGTAAACTAGGCTTGAAACATCTTAGAGAAATGATAGCAATATAAAAAGGCGAGTACTTTTCTGTAGCACGTGATGTCACAGATGTTTTGTCTTACATGAACTTGAAGGAGATTAAATCCGTCAGGAATACCTTAAAGAGTACATCTATTTATATTTGTCATACCGAGCTAGGGATTACTAAATCAGTGGATGTTATCATGTTATCATGTTTCGAACACTTGCCCTGCGGCTCTCCATATGGTCAGAGACAAAATGTAACCGTTTGGTTGTTTTGGACTGTTCAGCTTTGGAACATGCGCGGCGAGTGCCTTTGGTGATGTGCAAAAAGAAAGTTTGAAAGGTTAGGGTAGCCAAAGTTTTTCTCCAGTTCAAAATTAATTCATCTTTTTACAAAAGATACGTTGAAATATTTATTTATTTTTTAAATATAACAAGGCTAGGTTTTTAAACAAGGCTAGCAAATCCACTGTGGGTTTTATATTACAATTATCACTGTCATGACATTGAGCTGTATCTCATTACTGTATATAATATGTGCAATAGGTCTCTTTTAACTCATTTTAGGTATAAACAATGTTTATGTTTTACTTACTTTTCCCTAGTAGGGCGTATGGAAGAAGCATTTGCCTTGCTGCCCATGTGATAATCATTTTGTTCCTCAACTGTGCATTTTAAGTCTTTTGTTGGTTCTATAGGGCAAAAAAGAAAAATGTTATATTTAATTTTCGACTATATAGGCCTGCTTCAAAACAAAAAAAAATAAAACATTTTTTTACAGTAGCGGTTTTTGAGTTATACTTGATTTTCTGTTGCTAGTTATTTTTAGCAGTCTAGTAAAATCAGGAACTCATTAATAGGGAATTTTTCTAACTGTGTTGGCCTTATGGGATGACATGCATTGACTGTTTTTATCATGTCCTGCATTGCTTATAGAACTGATGCCCATGATTAAATATAATTTCTTGATTGTTTTTATTATGGTTTATCTGTTATGGCCTTCAAGCCAAATAAAGATTTTCTTGAATAGACAAAAAAAAAACTTATGATTTTAAAAAACATAAAACATTTATTCCAACATTTGTACATTTGTTATATTTTCCTACTTCTTTGTCTTTTTATTTAATTTGGTTTTTTGTTTGCTTGGAGTAAGCTGGCAGAACATTCTGTTCTTTTACTTTCAATAGAACTGAGCAATAGGCAATGGCTTATTTTAATCTCGAAAGCAATTTGCATTCAAATTCAAGGTGATTGGTCAGATTATTTTGATAAGCAATGCAATGTGCTTCTTTTATAACTACTTTTGGCAAAAATACACATTTCTCCAAAATCAAATACAATTTACAAAAGTATTGTGTATTGGCTTGGAGGAAAACATTACCCATGACACATTGTTAGCTGAGTAGATACAGTGCCAATATGAGCACTTCTGAAACAAGCCGGGGCAACAAACAGATGTTTTATACATGAAGGTGTGTGGCCAGATATCATGGTTAATGTGTGCGAAATAAACACGAATAAGATGCCAGAGAATGAATCAAAACTAGAACGTAGTGTAGGAGGGTAATAAATAAAACCGTGCATTATTAAGCTGCTAATTTGCATTGTGCCACAAAATGAGGGTGACATGCAAAGCAATTTGTGACACAACAGAATTCTGCATACAACGAAAAAGTTGCAAAGATTTTAGTGAAAAAACATAGTTGAAGTGAAGTGATGATCAATGGTAATTATAACACCCTATGTAAGTTTCATAAAGCTCTGAAATGTACCTAAAAACAACAGTTGAAGTACAGCCCGAAATTCGCCTGTAATGGTTAGCTTCACAACTCTATCTCACACAATAGCCATGCAAAGTATAACATGCACACCAATTGCAATGCTTATGATCTTACTCCAAAAATGAGAGATCGTGATATAAACGATCTCAATGGAAACATGACATATGAAGTTACTATTAACATTACTAATCATGATGCCAGAGAGCTGGCCTGCATGATGGTCACACCTTATTCTACAGATAGATAACCTGCTTATTCCATGCCTAAATACTGTGGGAAACGAACTACTCTGGCTGGGCGTACCCCATTGTTGTGAAGCAATAACATGATGGCTCTCTTAGCGGTGAGTGCTGCTGTGCAGAGTAGAGAACTGTGATACCCACAAGCTGTTAGACCGGATGGAAAGAACTGCAACTTAGCCTGAGGAGAATTCCACCGGCGGTGGGGCATGTCAGTGCATTTTCAGAGTTCTGGAGACAAGGAAGCAGGACCCCGATTATGAGTGGCAGTGTCACACTTGTGTTGCAGCTGGGAAGGCATGTGTATCATTCATGCTGACTTGAAGTACACAACAGTGCATGACAAAGAATAGCCCATTGGTGTACTATATCGTACATGTAAGGTAGACATGGGTGAAGATAT
This sequence comes from Calotriton arnoldi, assembly GCA_963921515.1. NCBI lineage: Eukaryota > Metazoa > Chordata > Amphibia > Caudata > Salamandridae > Calotriton > Calotriton arnoldi. The sequence goes on from CAWUFW010021534.1 coordinate 55,719, forward strand.
AGCACGCGGCCGGAGAGAGTATGAAGGAAAAAAGTCTAACCATGCCACATATGTTAAAGTTGGAGGGTATGAAACAGATATGTGAAGGTATAGGATGAACTAGATGGCCACCACACAGGGCAGGAGTCAGGTATGGTTGGAGAGTGAGGTTGCTGGGCCTAGTTGTGTGGCAAACCTGGCTAGGTATATGTCACCATTTCCAGCACTACTAGCATGTGTGGTACAGCTTGACACATTGACCTCAAATACAGGCACCCATGTTAGTCCATTGGATATGCTCATGCAAATTGTTGTTGTTGCAGACACATGAGAGTCAATGTATGATCTGGGTCCCATCATTGTGTGCCAGTAAGTTGAATCCCTGTACCTAAATGTGGATTAACAAAGCAGGACTGTACATGTACAAGTGAGTCTAACAATGCGAGATACTCTGCAGATACCCACCTCTGGCAATTATCAAATGGGGTGATCATCAGTGCTAGCAATCTATGTAGTTTGACTGGGCCCATCCCCTCTGCCCACTGTCCACAAATATGGAGCCAACTGTGTGTTAAATGAAGTCTCATGAGTATACACAAATAGGAAATGCATGGTAGGTACATGCCTTCACACAGTCCTGCAGTGTAGCAAGGGTATTCGCAGTGTAGAGGTGAGTAGATGAGTGTGAAAAACTGAACCTTTGGCCATATGAATACACAATGTGCATGTAAGACAGCACAACAAAGTATAGTGCTGTGGTGTACTGTGTGAAAGGAAGACTGCAGGATCAAATCCAATGAATTACCAAACCCACATCACCTTCACCGGGGCTGTGGGTGGAGTACTGGCCACAGGAAGGCAGGCACCCTAAAGTACTTGGTTCAATATGCACAGTAGTGGTGTCAACACGTCAAAGCACAATCAGTATAGCCTGCATAAAAAAGTAAGCTAATCACCCAGGCAGATATTATCCTTAACTCAAATCACTCGCTTATACAGTCAGTCACACACCCACTAAATCATCCATTCAGACACTCATACAACCACTCATTCTTCAATATACCATGCCATATATATATATAACATTCGTCAACTTTTTAGAAACACTTATAGTCACTGGATGATGTCATAAGTGATGTCATCAGTGATGTCATTTGAGATGTCATCAGTGATGTCATCAGTGATGTCACTGACCATGTCATGAGTGATGAAATATGTGACGTCATCAGCAGTCCATTGCGGGGGCGCGAGTTATAGTTAGCCCAGCTAACTATAACGGCCGAATTTCTCTGGTTCTGTATGAGTGAAATGTCTGACAAACTATAACGTCTCTGAAACCTATGGTTTTTTCAATTAATTTCTAAGGTTTTTTAAATGCTAATCCCTAACTATAACGTCCCTGAAACCTGTGTTTTTTTCAGAGAATTTCTAAGGTTTTTTAAATGCTAAGCCCTAACTATAACGTCCCTGAAACCTGTGTTTTTTTCAGTGAATTTCTAAGGTTTTTTAAATGCTAATTTCTAACTATGCCTACATAGGTAGGACATGTGCAGAAAGAGGAAGAAAGGCGCAGAAAGAAGTAAGAAAAATGCAGAAAGAGGCAAGAGAGGTGCAGAAAGAGGAAGAAAGGTGCAGAAAGAAGCAAGATATGAGCAGAAAGAACCAACAGAGGTGCAGAGAGAGGCCTACTTTGACTGTACCTTACAACAGACTCATACAAAGTACCATAATCACTAATCCTTCTCCGAAGATGTCTTAAACCTCACTTTTCCCTCGAAGGTTCACTATTCATCGACTGCTCAGAATGTTAGGCCTACCAAATATAAAACAGCAATCCTAAGCATATCACTGTTGTAAGTCTGACCAAGTTTGTGAAGTCAAAGTCAATGTCAAAAACACTTGTTAAGCGCACAAATCACCTTGAGGTCTCATGGCACTTGCGGGATTCCAATGGGCTAAAGCTCATGACTATTATCCTTATTTCTGATCAAATAACCACGTTTTTAATTCTTTCCGGAAATGAAGGTATGCATGCATGTCTATGCTTTTACCTAGTGACATGTTAAATGAAAATAAACATACAAACACTTGAATACCTGTGTTTCAAACAGCATACTCTGTAAATTTGTGTAAAAAAAGGTGTATGCATTTCTTTCTGCTCACTATACAGGGCACATGGGCATTCAATAGTATATTTGAGGGGCTCTATAACACATATATACATGAGACATGTCTGCCTGTGCAACCGAATGACAGAGCAGAACTGAGAAGATTTGACCACCTATAGGAGAAGTTACCCGCTTTTTAAGCTACCATCTTCAGATACATAACACATATAAGAATACACATACAAGTAGACATATCCTTCAGTCACGAGAGCACGTAGACCTTTATACTTGACAGCTTGCACTTCCCATTTGAGTGCAGAAAGAGGCAAGAGAAGTTCAGAAAGAAGCAAGAGTGTTTTTAGAAACATGCAAAAGAGGTGCAGAAAGAGTGAACGGGGTGCAGACAGAGGAAAGGGAGGTGCAGAAATGGGGAGGACGGGTGCAGAAAGAGGCAAGAGGGGTGCAGAAATTTGCAAGAGGGGTGCAGAAAGAAGCAAGAGCAGTGCAGAAAGAACCAACAGAGGTTCAGAAAGAGACCAGAGAGATGCAGAAAGAGGGAAGAGGGGTGCAGAAAGAGGCAAGAGAGGTACAGAAAGAGGGAAGAAGGGTGCAGAAAGAGGCAAGAGGAGTGCAGAAAGTAGAAACAGAAGTGCAGAAAGAAGCAAGAGAAGTGCAGAAAGAAGCAATAGAGGTGCAGAAAGAGGCAAGGGGGTGCAGAAAGAGGCAAGAGAAGTGCAGAAAGAAGCAACAGAGGTGCAGAAAGAGACCAGAGAGATGCAGAAAGAGGGAAGAGGGGTGCAGAAAGAGGCAAGAGAGGTGCAGAAAGAAGCAAGAGAAGTGCAGAAAGAAGCAACAGAGGTGCAGATAGAGGCAAGAGCGGTAGAGAAAAAGGCAAGAGAAGTGCAGAAAGAAGCAACAGAGGTGCAGAAGGGGGCAAGATAAACCTCTCTTGCAGAAAGAACCAATAGAGGTGCAGTAAGAGGCAAGAGGAGTGCAGAAAGAAGCAAGAGAGGTGCAGAAAGAAGGAAGAGGGGTGCAGAAAGAGGCAAGAGAGGTGCAGAAAGAAGCAACAGAGGTACAGAAGGAGGCAACAGAAGTGCAGAAACAGGCAAAAGAGGTGCAGAAAAAAGAAAGAGCAGTGCAGAAAGAACCAACAGAGGTGCGGAATGGGTTAGAGGGATGCAGAAAGAGGCAAGAGGGGTGCATTAATTGGCAAGAGAGGTGCAGAAAGAAGCAACAGAGGTGCAGAAGGAGACAAGAGAACTGCAGAAAGAGGCAAGAGAGTTGCAGAAACAGGCAAGAGAGGTGCAGAAAATGGGAACAGGGGTGCAGAAAGAGGCAAGTGAGGTGCAGAAAGAGGGAAGAAGGATGCAGAAAGAGGCAAGAGGGGTGCAGAAAGAAGCAACAGAAGTGCAGAAAGAAGCAAGAGAAGTGCAGAAAGAAGCAACAGAGGTACAGAAAGAGGCAAGAGGGGTACAGGAAGAGGCACGAGAAGTGCCGGATGAAGCAACAGGGGTGCAGAAAGAGGCAAGAGAGGTACAGAAAGAGGGAAGAGGGGTGCAGGAAGAGGCAAGAGGGGTGCAGAAAGAAGCAAGAGAGGTGCAGAGAGAAGCAAGAGAAGTGCAGAAAGAAGCAATAGAGGAGCAGAAAAGGCAAGAGAAGTGCAGAAAGTGGCAACAGAGGTGCAGAAGTAGGCAAGAGAAGTGCAAAAAGAGGCAACAGACATGCAGAAACAGGCAAGAGGAGTGCAGAAAGAAGCAAGAGATATGCAGAAAGAAGCAAGAGAAGTGTAAAAAGAAGCAACAGCGGTGCAGAAAGAGGCAAGAGGGGTGCAGAAAGAGGCAAGAGAGTTGCAGAAACAGGCAAAAGAGGTGCAGAAAGAAGCAAGAGCAGTGCAGAAAGAACCAACAGAGGTGCAGAAGTAGGCAAGAGGGGTGCAGAAATTTGCACGAGATGTGCAGAAAGAAGCAAGAGCATTGCAGAAAGAAACAACAGAGGTGCAGAAGGAGGCAAGAAGGGTGCAGAAAGAAGCAAGAGTAGTGCAGAAAGAAGCAAAAGAGGTGCAGAAAGAAGCAAGAGGGGTGCAGAAAGAGGCACGAGAGGTGCACACAGAGGGAAGAACGGTGCAGAAAGAGGCAAGAGGGATACAGAAAGAAGCCGGAGAGGTGCAGAAAGAAGCAAGAGAAGTGCACAAACAAGCAACAGAGGTGCAGAAATAGGCAAGAGGGGTGCAGAAAGAGGCAACAGAAGTGCAGAAAGAAGCAACAGAGGTGCAGAAGGAAGCAAGAGAACTGCATAAAGAGGCAAGAGAGTTGTAGAAACAGGCAAGAGAGGAGCAGAAATAGGGAACAGGGGTGCAGAAAGAGGCAAGAGAGGTGCAGAAAGAGTGAAGAAGGGTGCAGAAAGAGGCAAGAGGGGTGAAAAAGAAGTAAGAGAGGTGCAGAAAGAAGCAAGAAAAGTGCAAAAAGAAGCAACAGAGGTGCAGAAAGAGGCAAGAGGGGTGCAGAAAGAGGCACAAGAGTTGCAGAAACAGGCAAAAGAGGTACATAAAGAAGCAAGAGCAGTGCAGAAAGAACCAACAGAGGTGCAGAAGTTGGCAAGAGGGGTGCAGAAATTTCCAAGAGATGTGCAGAAAGAAGCAACAGAGGTGCAGAAGGAGGCAAGAGAAATGCAGAAAGAGGCAAGAGAGTTGCAGAAACAGGCAAGAGAGGTGCAGAAAAATGGAACAGGGGTGCAGAAAGAGGCAAGAGAGGTGCAAAAAGAGGGAAGAAGGGTGCAGAAATAGGCAAGAGGATTGCAGAAAGAAGCCACAGAATTGCACAAAGAAGCAAGAGAAATGCAGAAAGAAGCAACAGAGGTGCATAAAGAGGCAAGAGGGGTGCAGAAAGAGGCAAGAGAAGTGCAGAAAGAAGCAACAGAGGTGCAGAAAGAGGCAAGAGAGGTGCTGAAAGAGGGAAGAGGGGTACAGAAAGAGGCAAGAGGGGTGCAGAAAGAAGCAAGAGAAGTGCAGAAAGTAGCAAGAGAAGTGTAGAAAGAAGCAACAGATGTGCAGAAAGAGGCAAGAAGGGTGCAGAAAAAGGCAAGGTAAGTGCAGAAAGAAGCATTAGAGGTGCAGAAGGAGGCAAGTGGAGTGCAGAAAGAAGCAAGAGAGGTGCAGACAGAAGCTAGAGAAGTGCAGAAAGAAGCAACAGATGTGCAGAAAGAGGCAAGAGGGGTGCAGAAAGAGGCAAGAGAGTTGCATAAACAGGCAAGCGAGGTGCAGAAAGAGGGAAGAAGGTTGCAGAAAGAGGCAAGAGGAGTGCAGAAAGAAGAAACAGACGTGCAGAAGGAAGCAACAGAAGTGCAGAAAGAAGCAACAGAGGTGCAGAAAGAGGCAAGAGGGGTGCAGAAAAAGGCAAGAGAAGTGCAGAAAAAAGCAACTGAGGTGCTGAATGAGGCAAGAGAGGTGCAGAAAGAGGGAAGAAGGGTACAGAAAGAGGCAAGCCAGATGCAAAAAGAAGCAAGAGAGGTGCAGAAAGAAGCAACCAACAGAGGTGCAGAAAGAGGCAAGAGGGGTGCAGAAAGAGGCAAGAGAAGTGCAGAAAGAAGCAAGAGAAGTGTAGAAAGAAGCAACAGAGGTGCAGAAAGAGGCAGGAGGGGTTTAGAAAGAAGCAAGAGAAGTGCAGAAAGCAGCAACAGGGGTGCAGAAAGAGGCAAAAGGGGTGCAGAAAGAGGCAAGAGAGTTGCAGAAACAGGCAAAAGAGGTGCAGAAAGAGGCAAGAGAGTTGCAGAAACAGGCAAGACAGGTGCAGAAAAAGGAAACAGGGGTACAGAAAGAGGCAAGAGAGGTGCAGAAAGAAGCAACAGAAGTGCAGAAGGAAGCAAGAGAAGTGCAAAAATAAGCAACAGAGGTGCCAAAAGAGGCAAGAGGGGTGCAGAAAACGGCAAGAGAAGTGCAGAAAGAAGTGACAGAGGTGCAGAAAGAGGGAAGAGAGGTGCAGAAAGAGGGAAGAATGGTACAGAAAGAGGCAGGAGGGGTGTAGAAAGAGGCAAGAGAAGTGCAGAAAGAGGCAAGAGAGTTGCAGAACCAGGCAAAAAAGGTGCAGAAAGAAGGAACAGGGGTTCAGAAAGAAGCAAGAGAGGTATAACAAGTAGCAAGACACGTGCAGAAAGAAACAAGTGAGGTGCAGAAAAAGGCAAGATAAGTGCACAAAGAGGCAAGAGAGGTGCAGATAAAGGCAAGAGAGGTGTAGAAAGAGGGAAGAAGGTGCAGAAAGAGGCAAGAGAAGTGCAACAAGAAGCCACAGAGTTGCAGAAGGAAGCAAGAGAAGTGCAAAAAGAAGCAACAGAGGTGCCGAAAGAGGCAAGAGGGGTGCAGAAAACGGCAAGAGAAGTGCAGAAAGAAGCGACAGAGGTGCAGAAAGAGGCAAGAGAGGTGCAGAAAGAGGGAAGAATTGTACAGAAAGAGGCAGGAGGGGTGTAGAAAGAGGCAAGAGAAGTGTAGAAAGAAGCAACAGAGGTGCAGGAAGAGGCAAAAGGTGTACAGAAAAAGGCAAGAGAGTTGCAGAAACAGGCAAAAGAGGTGCAGAAAGAAGCAAGAGCAGTGCAGAAAGAACCAACACAGGTGCAGAAGTAGGCAAGAGGGGTGCGGAAAGAGGCAAGAGAAGTGCAGAAAGAAGCAACAGAGGTACAGAAAGAGGCAAGAGAAGTGCAGAAAGAGGCAAGAGAGTTGCAGAACCAGGCAAAAAAGGTGCAGAAAGAAGGAACAGGGGTGCAGAAAGAAGCAAGAGAGGTACAACAAGTAGCAAGAGACGTGCAGAAAGAAACAAGTGAGGTGCAGAAAAAGGCAAGAGAAGTGCACAAAGAGGCAAGAGAGGTGCAGATAAAGGCAAGAGAGGTGTAGAAAGAGGGAAGAAGGTGCAGAAAGAGGCAAGAGAAGTGCAACAAGAAACCACAGAGTTGCAGAAAGTGGCAAGAGAGGTGCAGAAAGAAGGGAGGTGCAGAAAGCACAAGAGAAGTGTAGAAAATGAAGAAGGGTGCACAAAGAAGCAAGAGAAATGCAGAAAGAGGCAAGAGAGGCACAGAGAGAAGCAAGAATGGTTTGCCCACCATTAGTACTAATTTAACAACCACATTTAGCAATGAGTAACAGGTGGCCATTCTTGGTTTGCAAAGGGCCTTCCACCACACTGTAACACTTGTTGCTGCATTTTGGCTTGAGGCCATGAGTGTCTCAGCTGAAAAGGAAATGTATGTAGCTCAGGAAGTGAGCTTGGCTGGGTTGGAGGTGGAGTCCAGCTCAGATGGTGGCAGCAAAATTGTGTTATCTAGTGCTGAGGGAGAAGTACACACACCCAGAGATGTGGCGCCTGCTTTGAGGGAGGGGGTTAACATACACCAGGGGGTTTAGGTTTAAGAGGCAGCTCCAGTGGTATGCAGTGTCCCTGAAGTGGATTGGGGAACAGACACAGGGGATAATATGCCTAGTGGTGGGAGGGATACTCTACTGACTCTAGATGAGAGGTGCAGAGAGAAGGGGTCCCCCATGGTAGAATTCCTGGTGTGTGAGTGTGGAGACCGCCCAGAAGAGTATGGGTTGAGTGACAGAGACAGTCAGACACTGTCTTGCCAATCTCAGGAGAGTGGTGTGGGGTACTTGTGTGAGGCACTGGATGGTGGGGCAAAGGGTAGCTTGGTTAACAACTGTGGGGGGCTGTGTGAGTCAATTGTTGGAGAGCATATTTTAAGTCCCTGTTTTCCAGAGCTACGCCAACACCTGGTGGAGTGTGAGTTCTCTGATTCCAGGGAGCTTGCACTGGAGGCAGACCTTTTGGTGGATTCCAGAGGGTCTGAAGAAGCTTTTGGGAGTGATCCTGAAGGGGGTGGCTCAGGTTTTACCCAACCAAGTGAGGTAGGGGAGGTTTGTGGTAGGCCAGATAGGTCCTAGTTTAGTGGGTGGGGTGTAGGGTCCCATGTCCTGTCTCAGAGGAGAAGGAGTGGGAGTGGGCTGTGTCCCAAGGTGCCCAAAACCCAGTCCCAGGACCTGGTTGGTTCCATAAGGGAACACCAGGAGTGGGCCTAGTCTGTACCGGGAGGCCATTTCCTGAGGGGGATCCCAAAGCGTCAGGTGGACTGCTGTAACACGCATCCCACCAGTTCTGGTGGCTGGCAGCACCGCTCCAGTGGGGAGGGTGCATGAGTCCATAGGAAAGGGTCAGGGGGGATGCAGTCCCCAGTGGAAGGACCAGTGGGTCAGGGGTTGGCAGCTCTGAGGTCAGAGCACCCCAGGACTGACCCTGGTGAGGCCACTTCTGGCCTGGGGGGTCTTCATGCTCTGTCAAGTGGACAGGAGGCTGGGGGCCTGCGCCAGGCAAACTCTTGTATCACTCATGAGGAGTGTGTTTCCCTTTGGGCGGTTGGTGTAACCCCTGGAAGTCCTGGGTTGCCAGGCACAGGTCCAGCCTAAGGGTACATACCCTGGGTTGGAGGGCCAGGTTCAGGGTGTCCCCCTGACCTGGAGGAAGGGGTCGATTGTTAACAGTGCCCCTACCAAGTTTTCTTCTGGGAGTACTGCTCCAAGTGGGAGGGTGCAGAGCCCCAGAGAGGAAGACAGGGTGTGGGAGAGCCCACCCCAGTCTCTTGTTCAGCCACCAGGTACAGGCCCTGGGCTGGTGGGCCAGTGACAGGATGCCATACCTGATTTGGCAGGAGGGAGAGTAGAGAAAAGGAGCCAGGCACCTGGGGTACTACCCTCCACTTTCTGACACCACAGAGGCAGCTGTCAGTGGCAAATGTGGCTGGTTGTCCTGGTGGACAGAGTTGCCCCTGGGAGGGGGGCAGGAGTCACACCCCGGGGGTGGACTGGGCCACACCACTGTGTTGGCCATGAGGGTACTGTCTACCTGTTGGGACTCCTCTTTGAGCAAAGTAAGTTTAGGTGCTGCGCAGATGGGGTCCCCAGGTGAGGAGAAGGATCCCCCAGGGGTCAGCCTAGTGGGCCCTGAGAGTATGGATAGAGGGATCCAACTCGGTTCAGGAAGGCGTAGAACAGGAATAGACCCCTGCTATTCGTGCCAGGTTCCATGTTCTGTCGCCCCAAGCAGGGAAGCCCATCAAGGTATTGATTGGTCTACCCTGGCTTTAGGCTGGAAGGGGGTTGTGTTGGAAATGGCCCTTTTTTCAGGGTTATCCCCAAACTTTTTGCTTCTTCCTCCTATTTTTTTCCTGACCTGTGTTTGTTGGCTTTAGGACTCTGGGCAATTTACCACTGCTGATCAGTGCTAAAGTGCATATGCTCTCTGTGTACATTGTTATTGTGATTGGTTATCCATGATTGGCATATTTGTTTTACCACCAGTAGGTCCCTAGTAAACTGCACTGAGTGTGCCAGGGCTGGTAAATCAAATGCTACTAGTGGGCTTGCAGCACTGCTTGTGCCACCCACATGAGTAGCCCTGAAAAGAGTTCTCAGGCCTGCCACCGCAGTGCCTGTGCGCAGTTTGTTAACTGCCATGTCGACCTATCAAGTGCACCCACTTGCCAGGCCCTACCCTTCCCTTTCCTTGCACATAGGACACCCCTATGGTAGGCCCAAGGTACCCCCCTGGGCAGGGTGCAGTGTATGTGAAAGGTAGGACATGTACTGGTGTGTGTAACATGTCCTGATAGTGAAAAACTGCCAATTTTGTTATTTACTATTGAAAGGCTATCTTGCCCATAGGACAGAATGGGGAATGCTTTGTGACATTTTACAAGCATATCTTCCCATAGGAGTAAGATAGAAAATTGGAGTCTGGTACCCCTGAACTCAGAATTTAATAACACGTCTTTTAGTAAAGATGGTTTTTAAATTATGTGTTTGAAAATAGCACTTTTAGAAAGTGGCTATTTTCTTGTTCAACCTTTCTGTGTGCCTCTGCCTGTTTGTGGATTGAGTGTCTGGTTTCAGTGTGACAGAGACAGAGGATGTGCATTCCCTGTAAATGGCAAAAATGAATCGCTAGGTAACATACAGGTCTAACAAATCTGATAACAGACCTTCAAATAGACAATGTTAAGAGAAAACAACTCAATGTACCAAAAGAATTAGCAAAAATATTATTTAATTTTAATTACAAAATCATTAAAAAAGTGGCTATAGATAACAACAGGCATTACATGAAAATTGATAACATGTCAATAACTTCATTTTTCTATACACAGTTTAAATAACAGCTCAAAATCATTTCTTTCATTATCTAATTTGATGATATGTATGAATTTCTTAACATCAAGAACCCTAAAATGCCTTGTATTTATGGCATCCCCAAAGTTCATAAAAATGCTACTGATCCCCGTATCGACCAATTGTGACAACAATAGGATCAGTTACTGAACCCTTGTCAAGATACATAGATAACTTTTTATGACCCAATATACCAGCCATTCCCTCTCATATCAAGGATACAAGAGATATCATCAATAAGGTTTAAAACCTCCCTTTTTCCCCCAAAATCACATTTTGGTAACTCTAGACATAGAGGCTTTGTACAGTAACTGTAGGAGAGTAGGATCTGCTTCACATGGGTACCCCCACTTTTTGCTGATGCTTCACTGTTTTTCGACTTTAGTCTGGCTGGGGCCCTGCTAATCAGAACCCCAGCCTAGCTGCTTCCTCTCTAAAATGGTTTCCATGTGCCTTAGGCACATCTCTGATTGGAATCTGGAGTGCCCTTGTAAGTCCCTAGTATATGGTATACTATGTACCCAGGGCATAGGTACCTCAGAGGCCTGCCAGGGGCTGAAGCATGTATTATGCCACCCCTGGATGGCCAGCCTTAAGGACACCACAGGTCTGCTACTGCAGCCTGGGTAAGGTGGTGCATGCACCCCTTACTGTGATATAGGTTACCTATATCACTACATACATACACACATATAAACCTATAAGTCACTCCTATGGCAGGCCTTATCAATCCTGAAGGCAGAGTGCTCGGTTCCTATGTGAGAGGGTGCCCCTGCATGAGCAGAGCCCCTCTTCAGCGTTCGGAGACCCTTCTCTGATGCTGTTTGTAGTGCAGCCTGACCATATACTCTTAAGCGCATTATAACCTCGCGTTAAATGCTAACTTTGGGATGGCTGCACGGAAACATGTCGTGTTTGGTGTCAAACATCTTGGAATACTACCCCCCCCACCAGTTCTGGTCGCGGGGGTAGCATTCCACCCTTCTAGAGGGAGAGACATGTACACACCCGCCTACCCGGTAACTTCTTTCCAAGCCCTGGCATCACAAAATGGATGCCGCTGCCAAAGACACGGGTCTGGCCTCCTGCTGCTGACTGAAACTCCGGCAGGGGAGGCCTGGGCAATAGGTTTCCTGTCCCAGGGAGGTGTAACCACCTCCCCAGACAGGATAATGTGTATTGGGGCTGGGCGGGAGCACTCTCTGGTGCTTTGAAGTCCTGCACTGGGGGCACATTTGGTGTCCCTGTGCATACCCCAGTTCAAACTGGTTCAGGGGCTTCCAGCCTCTGCTCTGGTGCAAAACTGGACAAAGGGAATGGGTGTAACCACCCCTCTTCCCTGACCCTCCCCTAGGTGGGTCCCCAGAGTATGTCCAACCCCCTAACTTAGTATAAGTATGGGACCCCAGTCCTTAGGACTTTAGATTTACCTGGATGAAACTCTGATACAGAATCCTGGACCTTCAATGCTCTACTTTAAGATTAGAGGACTGAAGAATCTCCCTTGGGGTCAAGGAGTGACTCCCCTGCTTGGCAGGCACCAACAAAGCAATTGTCTGGTCTGCATCGCTGAAGCTCCCACCGGACGCCGAAGTCTTTGCATCACCAGAGGTGGATTTCCAGACTTCCTCGAGGCTGCCCTGAGTCTCTAGCAAAGCTGAGGCCCATAGCTGTCGTGGGTAACGTGGAACTGTGACCCCTGGACACCGAGCACATTTGAAAGTGCATCCTCTTCCTGGTCTCCCACGAAGTTGTGCTTTGGGCTCCGAGTAGCCCCCGCCTCCATCACCGACTGCACCGAAGATCACTGGCCTCCACTCCACGAGTGTCCCGTGAGCCAGCGCTAAGTGCGTCCACTTGAGGCTCCTTCGCAGTCGCTAGTCCATTGGCTAGTGGGCCCTCCCGAAGGCCAATCTTCTTCTGCTTGGGCTTCCCTGGTTGCTCCAGGCGTGCCCTGACTTACCTTCGCTGGGTGAGTCCCTCAAACCTTGCTGGTCTGCACCACCGTCCTTCTTCTAGTTCCACTAGACTTGCCGTTGCCAAGGCTTGTTGGGTCCAATCCGGTCGCCGACACCCCTGCAATCGACAAACTTTGTGGGATAGCTCGAATCCAGCTCCTGGTCATCGTCGACACCTCCTGGACCTCGTGGCTGAAGAGTCAAGACAACTGTCAACCTACCTGAAGCACCCGACATCGGTGGGCATCCGCTCATCGCCTTCCTGGTCACTGGCTAGTGACCCAGACTCTGTCCCCTCTGCTTTCAGGTTCTTCAGATCTTCGATCCACCTTTGGATCCACCCGAACACTTTCGACTTGGCCGCCAGCAGCACTTTGCAGCAGATCGCCATTGAAAACGACGACGAAACCCGACCCCGAAAGACACCTATGCACCCGGCTTCCCTGGGTGAGGTAACTCGAGTACTCCGGTGCTCCCATGGGTATAGACTCTAGAACAGCCCAGTTCTAAAGGGGTTTGCTCCAAGTCCTCCTCTAAGTGTCCCTTTTCTTTAAAATTCAAACCGCGACTTTCCCCATAGAAGTCAACGGCGATTCGCGGCTGTGTTCTCACACTGCACGCGTCCCCCGTGGGTCCCCTGTGTCACTACCTTGGGTGGTTCCTTGTGGTCCAAGCACTTCTACAGGCTCTAGGCCTTGTGTCTAGCTCAGTCGTGGTTCTTATACCACTTTATTGGTATATGGTTTGGTACGCCCCTAGGGCTCAAACGTGTATTTGTGCTATTACTGTTGATAACTAACTTATAACTTATGTATTTCGAACTCTAGCCTCATAAAGAGACTAGAGGGGTGTGTTTAGCAATAAATACATATATTTTGAATATATACCTGGTGTGGTCCTCTTTCATTTGGTCACTCAAGAGATTATAGACTGGTAAAACAAGCTGCTTTACATTCCTTCAAGACTTAGCCTGAAGGCTGCTCTCCATAGCAACCACTAGGATAGCTTTCAATAAAGGTTGTCTTTAACCTATCTCCAATAAGGGGTTGTTTGGACTGGTGCAAGGTGCCTACTATAATTAGTGGACAGCATATACCAGGCCAACTTCTCACAGTAACATTCCGCAATTAGAGGCCCATGAAGCAGTAGCCTGGTTCATTGACGTCTATGATATCAACTGCCCTAAAAATGTCTTATTAGAGTGTCTCACCATTGTTCTTTCAGAAAACATCTTTGAATTTGGCGAGACCCTCTAAAAGCAAATAAAAAGAGTAAGTATGGGGCCTTCAGTAACCCCGTCAGTAGCCAACATCTATATGGCACTTTTTGAAACAACATATATTCATAATGAAATAGCACCGTTTTACGAATCTGTAACCCACTGGTCCAGATATATCGATGATGTTTTTTTCATCTGGACAGATACTTTAGAGGCACTATCTGAGTTTTTAATGTGGTTGAATTTGTGTGACACAAATCTAAAATTCACTGCGCACACTAGTGATTCACATGTTGAGTTTTTAGACATCATTATTCGACACAACAAAGGGCTTCTCGAGGTAGACCTCTTTGTCAAACCTACCGCAAGAAACACCTTGCTGCACTTTGAGAGTTTCCATCCCCGTAGTCAAAAACAAAGTATTCCTTTTGGGCAATTTCTCAGAGTTCGTCGTAACTGTTCCAACCTTCAAGACTTTGACAAACAAGCCACTATGATGACAGAGAAAGTTCTTGCTAGAGGTTACCCCAAACGTCTCATCAGAGAATCATTTAAATGAGCAAGATACTATGACAGAGACTCTCTGTTAAGATCGCGCTCTGACACACTTTTGACTCAACTGGTGTGCGTGACAAAACATTCCATGCTGAATGAGACTATAAGACAGATTGTCAATTCAAATTGGCATATCCTTAATACTTCCAAAACACAAGAAACAAAATTACCTAAACCATTATTCGCACATCGACGGAATAAAAACATCAAAGACCTCATTGTGCATTCACGTTTCGCTAAAGGCCCAGGGTTTGTTCAACGAACAATCAATGGGATAGATCCCATTTTGGGAACGTATAAATGCAACCAATGTATTGCATGTGAAACTGCCATTGAGGGACCCACTTTTGCATACAACGGAAATACCATCAAAGCAAATAAATTTAATAATTGTAAAACTAAAAATATAATTTACTTGCTAGTTTGTCCCTGTAATTTAGGGTACGTCGGTGAAACCTCGCGTACTCTGGCAAAGCGTCTTACATGGTCTTACATGGTTCAGCAATTTGCACTGTTAAAATTGCTGCACCACTAGTGAAGCATTATCATGAAAATAAACATACCACTAATGACATCAGATGGTACATTCTGGAAAAAATTTAAATTATGCAGGAGCCAAAGAGTACTGAGATACGAAAGCGACGCAAAGTGTTCTGGATTTTTGTCCTTAATACCCCAAAAAAAGGACTGAATAATGAGATCCCGTGGGAGAACGCGATTAAATACAATACCTAAAGTATCAAATATCCCCTTATGCTATCTAGATACCTGATCTTGTTTTAATTACCATCATACCAGCCATTGAACTTTTTATCCCCTTTTTAGAAACACATTTTGCTTAGAAATTTTTCAATCTCTGAGAAACTATTGGCTTCCCATACATTATTTGGTCTTCTATCGCCTTTCAGCTGCATTTCTCTGTTTGAAACAATTTTGCTTTTCACTTTCTCTAGTGTGAGCATACATCTAGTCTTGCCACAGTCTCTATTGTTTTTTCTTGCTCACTGTCCCTTTAACTGATCACCAGGCATCATTCTGACGTATCACGTGCCCTACGTAAAAGCTGACTTTCCGGTTAGCACTCCAACTCTACCGGCAATATCCTTCGGCGACTACCAGTTCATTCCGTGTAAGTAAGACAGCTAATTTATTTGTTAAGTTGAGACAGAGCCCCGCTACCGTCACGAGGTTCTTTTAGCCTTAATGAGTATACCTCCGGTAAGCGTTAATCTAGATACAAGATTTAAGACTTTTCACAGCTCGCAACTGCAACTATGCCATTTCGTGAATGTTATGCCACCTGATAGCCATTACCATTTTGGGAGCCTCATACAGAGACATTTTTGGCTATATATTTTCAATAAACAAGGCATTTTCATTTTTTTTTTTTTTTATCTTTGCGATCATTAGCTGTGTTTTCACGCTGTTGCGCCTATGAATCTTTATGTTTTCACGCACATAAATTGCCTACACCAGTAACATGGGTGCAGCTTTTATCTGCTTTAAACACGCATCTATTTCTATTCGTTTGATAATTGCCAACTTTGAATTTCATCTGATAACCATTGCCGTTTAGGAGCCTATTACAGAGACCATTTTTGCTACAAATTAAAGATAAATGGGGGCAGAGCTAGCCACGCCTGAAGATGGCCGCGTTCTAAGCGAGTTCCTTTGGTCACCTGCCAAATCCTTAATTTATCCTGCGCTAATAACCTGCACCACGAACTAAAACCGGCAAATAAATGCACCGGAAAGCATCGGCGATTTGGGAAGACCGACTTTCATACCCGAAGCAGCCCTGAAATAAAAGAAATTCACCCACAAGTTCCAGGCCGGGGCGCAGCCGAGGGAACGCGCACGTACGTGAGCTCGCTGACCTGCGACCATAACTATGACCGGGAAAGTGAAAGTAAGGCTGCGGGGAAGATCGTGTCCGCGCGGGAGGATTCCACCCCTTTAAGGACACTGACGACACCAGTACCGCTGGCCTCCTGAGCGATACACCGGTAAGGAGTGGGCACTGCACCGGAGGGAAGGAGGGGACGTCCCCCTTCTCCACACAACCCAGCAAAGGCGAGAGCGGCTTGTTGAGCGACTCCTGTCCCGGCGTGCGAGGCCTGAAAACACGATCGAAGCGACCAGCACAGCCAGAACACCCACAAAGCAGGCCCACGATCGGCTCACACTGGTGGACACAACTGCTGCACTGCACACAGGCTGAGACGGGAACCGCATGACTGGGAGTGAGCGCGGTAAGCAGCCCGCACCAGACAGGTTACTGATACCACCAGGGAGAGATACTTGAACAGACCGGGACAATTCCAGAGGGCACTATACGACTGGGCGGCAAGCGCGCAGGGCAGTTGCGGGCTCCCAAGCACGATAGCTGTAGTTGTCGCCGGGCCCTGAGCGCCCCAGGAACCCGACATGCTGCAGCACAGAAAGCAAGCAGGAAACACCCGGAACGAGCTGCGCTGAGCTGATAGTGATACGGGCATATATGGTGGGAGGCTGAGACCGCCATTGTGGAGAGGGGCCCTGTTCATGCCCGTTGAAGTAAGGCAGAAGCAAAGGGAGCACAATCCCAGTGAAGGATCCTAAATTTCCACTGCGCAAACTGCCCAACAGCGCCGATCATACAAAGCCCAGTGTACCCCACGTTTTGGGAGACCCTGTGAGTATATAAGCACCAATACAGGCTAAACATACTGCTCGATAAGACCTGCAGCTCCCTAACTGCATAGAGCGCCTGCACAAAGAGCAGGTTGAAGCGTACTAGACAGACCCGAAGCGCCCACTGCGACTTAAAATCGACCTCACCTTTACACAAAATGAGTGGGCCCTATCCTCAACACCTGAAAAGTCGGGAGAAGCCTTGGGTAATTTACAACGCAGCGCCATGGGTAAAACAGACAGAACCCAATCTAAACTACACTTCGAACAGTCGAAGAAGACAGCGGAAAACAGCATGGATGACCAGCAGGATACCCAAACGACCATGACGGCAACAAGCGCTGAAAAAACTGCAGATGTTCAATCCATGTTCTCGACAATTCAAGCCACTCTATCTAACATTGATGGCAAAATAGACTCTTTGACCTACCGAGTAGACCGCATGTCCGAGCGCCTAGACAGACACACAGAAAGAATAGACATGGCGGAGCGCCGCATCTCAGATGCGGAGGATGCACAACACCAAATGGAAACTAAACAAGAGAAAATAGACAAAACTCTAACAGCATTAATGGCGAAGTCAGAGGATTTGGAAGCGAGATCTTGCCGTAATAATCTCTGATTCATGAGAATAGCGGAGACAACGAACACAGGAAACATGGAACGCTACATTGAGAATCTGATGATCACGCTCTTGGGTAAAGAAACTTTCTCCGAAGTTTTCATCATTGAAAGAGAGCACAGATCCCTCGCTCCACCACCAGCACCAGCACCGGGCGCTAGGCCTCGACCGGTCATTGTGAAACTCCTGAATTATAGGGACCGAGATGCGGCACTTTGCAATGCCCGTGAATTAGGCAGTCTGAAACATGAAGGGATGGAAATCTCTATCTACCCGGATTTCACACCGCAAGTCCAAGAGGCGAGAAAGAAATTCATGGCAGTAAAAAAGAAATTGTGTGACCAAAACATCCCATACGCAATGATCTACCCAGCCCGACTGCGGATAACAAATGGTGGCAAGAGTGTAGTCTACAATGAGCCTAAGGAGGTGCTCAAATACTTGCAACAGAAAGGATCCCGGTGTGCGCGCAGGAGATCGCCAAGAAGCGATCCAGAAGAACAGGCAGGCACTTCGGACATTGAATGACATTGCTTGCCTAATCTGAACTACTCGAAGATGTTGAGACAGCTAACACTGGCCACTTCAGTCGAATAACAAATGGTCACAGATAAGTGCTATTTACGTCACCATGATTCATTGGTCTAAATAGAACTGTAAGGGTGTAGTAGACATATGGGTGGTAAAGGAGCCTGGACACTAAAGTTGCCCTTGATATAGAAAATGGGCCGATTGCACCTTGCAAATAGCAGAATAAGATGATTGTGATATTATTTGAGCTTAGACAGGCGACCCCCCGGTTGACGACGACACCGGGGATCCCGGCTGGCAGCTCCCGCCAACCTGTGTGCACCACAAAGTATTAAAGTTTTGTCAAGGGATTGTCTGGGGGCGGGGGGACTGGAACAAGTTTTTTGGGATTGTCTTCGCTATAATTGGGATGGCGAAGTGGGAGGGGGTAGAGAGGGGTGAAAGTTCAAGAAAAATGGTCGGAGACGAGATGACAGATACCACATACACTACAGGAAGCACACCATTCAGACACCACCTTGCGCGTCTAATACCTAATAGAAATGAATAACAGATCACAACCCACCAGAACCCTGACACTCATGACGTGGAATGTACACGGTTTGAATAACCCGCAGAAAATCCGTAAAGTCCTTGCATACTTTGATCGTCATAAAGTGGACGTAGCCTGCATTCAGGAGAGACATCTCACTGAAACCACAGAGGGCAGAATAGGCACGTGCTGGGCAACGTATAGAATAGCGAATACGCTAGAGGAGTACTACTTCTTATTAAGCGCGGCACACCATTTAATCTGCTACACTCAATAAGGGATGACCAAGGCAGATATGTTATAATTCAAGGAAAATTTGGTGGAACAGCCCTAACCATTATTACCACATATGGCCCTAACACAGATGACCCCTCCTTTTTCGTCCAAATATGGGCTAAATTACGCACTCTACCACCGTCTGCGATACTCTGGGGGGGAGACTTTAACACTTGCCTAGACCCATCCATGGACAGGTCCACATGCACCAACAGGTACGGTAAACAGTCCGCCAGGGCACTAAGGGAAGGTATGGAGGAATGCGCAATGTCAGACATATGGCGAATGCGTCATCCAGGACAGAGAGAGGGTACTTGTATATCTACTACCCACAACACATGGTCCAGAATTGATTTCTGGATAGCCACAAATGATGTCTGCACATGGACAACATCAATAGCACACATGCCCAAAACCTTATCGGACCATGCACCGGTTCGACTAGAATTAGCAATCCCCATGCACACCCCGAGACAGTACACGTGGCGTCTACAACAAGGTGAAACTCAATGGGTCAGGCGGACCAGTCCCAAGGATGTGTGCACCTTTAATGAAACAAAATGTTTCTCATCTCAATTCATCTTTATCCAGACAAAAATATATAATACTCGTGTTTTCTTGATTACTTCATCCATTTATTCTTTCATCAAAATTATCACCATAACGTTTTATTATTCCATCATTCTGTGGTAACGCAATGTATTAATCAACCCAATGCATTTCGGGTCTGTCATGGACCCTTCTTCAGGGGTCTAAAGAAAAAAATACAAGAACGCCAGATCAGTCTCTGTTTTGTCATTAGCCAACATGATTAAATGTGTCACATCATCGTAACTCTTCATTAACATCAATATATAAATGATCTCAAATATTAATAATATCTGAACATAAATCCAAGACTATTCATTGTGAACATAATGGGGTGTTGGTTTAAACATAGCAAGTTCATATTTACACGTCTCACTGTTGTTACTAATCTTCAATGTCTTTTTTTTAAATGAACAACTTTAAACTGAAAGTGCATGAAATGTACGACCCTTCTATCTCATTGTGCCCTGCAACTGTTGTTATACGCAGGCATAGTATCACTCGTAAGAAGCTATCAACTTACTAGCGTTGTTTCACCTTCATCATTATCCCACTCAACCCCGAAAGGCCCTTCCGCTGCTATACTGCCATGATATTTCACGCACACTTACTTCAAAGCGTTACCATAACTCGCTTCTCAGCACAATTGCCATACGATCATCGCGTATTTTCGTTTCAACGGCACTTCCGTGTTCTCAAAATTTAAAAACCAACTGCACTCCAATAATCATACGCTCACTCGTCACGTGTTAGGGGAGCATTGCCTCACCTACGTCCTAGCGTTCACGCTCATCATGTGATACGCTCAACCAATCCTAGTCCTTAAGGTGAATATCTTTAGTAACCCATACGTGTCTGGAACGATACTCGTTCGTGAAAAAAATAGTAAACAATAAATCTACTACTGTTAGTCTGTCCTTTACTCTTCTCCCTAACTGCATCCTCTGCTTTGATGCCCTGGATACTATGTCCACACAATATACGTAAGCTGCGATGATGTGTAATTTAGAGTGAACTCTTAAATACATAATGCATATTTCATGTTGTATACAATAAAATCATAATACATGATGACTCATTACTTAATGTCGATTACTCGAATAAGTCCTTTACAAAAAGCATGCTAATTCAACATGATCATTCATTCCATGTGGCTGCATGGAATGTAATTTTCTGATCCAAAAGAATTCTGTTCTTAATAATTGTTTGTGTGGGTCTATATCGCAACGCTGCTGAATAGCTTCCAAAATCGTGAATTTGACTTGTGCTATTTGATGGCCAGCTTCATACCAGTGTGTAGCCACTGTTGATTTCATATTCATCATTCGAATATTACTCTTATGTTCCGTCATTCTGATTTTGATCTTGCGTTCAGTTTGACCCACATAAATTTTGCCACACGGGCACTTGATGGCGTATACCACATTCTTGGTGTCACATGTGCTAGAGTGCAATAGTGGAATTTTAGTGCCTTTTGTAGGATCAGAAATTTCATTCCCTATGATTACATTATTACAATGGATACAGTTCTCACATCTGCGCATGCCTTTGAAAACTTGTTTCTCCTTCTTTTCTTTATTTTTATTAGATAAATATTCTTTAATGTTCTTGGACCTTTGAAAGGCAAACGTGATCTTCTCGTCAAACAAGGGTTTCAAATCTGGTTCCATCTGAATTAGTGACCACTGTTTTTTAATGATGTTTTTGATCTTATTGAATTGAGTGGAATATTTCAATACACAAACAGTCGGTGTCTTTCTAGTGTCATCCTTAACTGTAAGTAATGTTTCTCTATTCACTTTCCCCACTTTAGAAATAGATTCATCAATTAGAGCCTCTTCCAGAAATGCTCTGGATGTTCTACACTGGCTCCCGGTGAGGAAAAGAATCCTCTTTAAGGCCATGTGCGTAAGTCAGCGGATCCTGCAGGGAAAAGGACCCAGCTACTTACATAATCTAATACTACCCTACACTCCGACTAGGGCCCTGCGGTCCCTGGGGACGGGGCTGGTTAAAATCCCAGTAATTAAAAGAGCAAGAATGGGTGGCAGGTCTTTTTGCTATCTAGCTGCTAAGAACTGGAATACCCTTCCCCAAGATCTCCGCACGGACCCATTAGAACTCTCCTTTCGGAAAAAATTAAAAACATGGCTCTTCCAAGTGTAAATCATCCATCACACGGTTATTTGCTTTTTCACAGACTGGTCCGAGTAGCCTGCAGCGTGGGGACACACTAGCTAGTGTAACCAGGCGCTATACAAGCTCATTTATTATTATTATTATTATTATTATTATACTCGTAGGATAGATTTGAGTATTATTGTGGAGAAAGAGTGCACTGAGAAACATAACTGTGGTCTACAACAAGGTGCAATGCTATATCAGGTATTTAGAGTTGAACTGCGGCAAGCCATTACAGACTTTTTGACAGAAATGTGGGCTCAGTGGACAGTGCAGGGACGTGTTGGGAAGCTTTCAAAGTAACTATCCAGGGATTTTGCATGGGCAAACATGCAGGTATACTGAAAGACATCCAAAGACAGCTGACCATGGCTGAACAGGATATCAAACAATTAGAAACAGAATACTCGAACACTCTAGACTCCAAGATATTAGCGGAAATCAGACAAAAAATAGACACATATCATGAGTTTGCAGGGGATGAGACCAAATATCTCTCACGAAGGCACACGGCACGTAAATATGGGGAAGGGGGCCGCCCGGGACGATCGCTTTCCAGTAGGATACGCCCTGCGCAAATAGGGCCCTACATCACGCAGATAGAAGACGTGCAGGCTGCACCTAAATATGACACCACTTCCATTATAGGTCGCTTCTCGGAATACTATACACATTTATACTCCACTGGGTCAAACACGTCCACAACTGAGATTAATGAATATTTAGATGATATTGCCTTAGCATGGCTATCCGACAAACATCGTGAATACTTTAGTCATCACATTACTGAGGATGAGATAAAAGAAGCAATAAACTCCCTCCCAAATACTAAAGCCCCTGGCATGAATGGGCTACCCGGGGAATTTTATAAAGAATACAAAGACTTGCTAATCCCACACCTTGCTGCAATGTATGAAGAGGCATATGAAGAAGGCAGGTTGCCGGCGTCATTACGAGAGTCACTGCTGATAACCCTTCCTAAACCGGACAAAGACCCTGTTAAATGCGAATCATACCGCCCACTATCGTTAATAAACATAGACGCCAAAATACTGGCAAAAATTATTGCACTGAGGCTACAACCCTTAATGAGGAATCTGGTACTACCAGATCAAGCTGGATTTATACCGACAAGATCCACAACGCAAAACCTGAGTACCATATTCGCCATGTTTCACCAGGTAAATCCTGAGTTGCCAGCTGCTGCGGCCCTACTGGACGCAGCGAAGGCTTTTTACTCCGTAGAATGGCCATATATGTTTGCCGTGCTGAGGAGGATAGGGTTTCCTGAGCCGTTCTTGCGCTGGATAACGTTATTATACACGGCGCCATGCGCACGTCTAAGAGTGAACGGCGCCACATTTGAACCTATTAATATGCACCGTGGGACGAGACAAGGGTGTCCACTGTCGCCACTTTTATTTATGCTGGCACTGGAACCATTAGCATGTAAGATAAGGCAAAAACATGCAGACACCGCATTACAGTTCCTGCTCCGGTCAGTCAGTATATTGATGTATGCTGACTACATGGTCCTTTACACACGATACCCAGACGCTAATTTAAATAAACTTATCAGAGAATATATTAAATTAGAACACTATTCAGGTCTCTGTATAAACTGGGACAAATCTGTGGTAATACCGCTCACCCCAGCCACAACAAAATCAACATTAGACTACACACTGCAATGGAGGGAGGACCCCGTGAAGTACTTGGGCATCTGGATACACCACGATCCGGAACTTGTGATCCATGAAAATTATGGTAGAGCCATGTCCAAGCTAGAAGATCAGATAGATAGGTGGATTAAACTACCGCTGTCACTAGCAGACAGGATCGCAAATACAGAAAATGGTGGTGCTGCCTAGATTCCTTTACCTATTCATGAATATACCGATATGGATTACGCACTCACTGTTTGCTAAACTGCGCAGTGCCATGCTCAAGCTAACGTGGGCAGGTAAACAAGCAAGAGTAGGATGGAAGGAACTGACCAGACGATACATTCAGGGGGGTTTCGGAGCACCAGATTTGCAGCTATACTATTACTGCGCGCAGGCACAGCACGCCCACTACTTGTTGCACCCACATGGTCACATACCGCACATCGCAGTAGAACACGAGCGAGTACATCCGACCCCTTTAGTCACCTTTATATCGGAACCGAGATAGAGCACCCCGAGAGCTGAAATACACCCAGTTAACTGCACCTCGAGAGCGTGGCATACGCTGGCAACACGGGCGCATAAACTCCCGACATACGCACCGGCGCTGCCCATGCACCACCATCCACGAATAACAGTGATGCAGGAACGGAAGATGCCAAAGTTGCTGAGGGAGATGGGCCTCGGTAACATGGGAGACGTTTTCCCACATGTTCAATTTATCTCACAGACTGATGTATCCCCTAGTGCACACTGCACACCTTTAAAGATATTCGGGTACTTGTGCCTGCGGTCAGCAGTGAAGGACCTCTACCCCACATTCCCAGATGAACCACCGACACACAATGCGCTTCAGATCCTACTGACAGCACGGACGCGCCAGTGTTTAGTTACACGACTATACAAAGCAGCTCAATATGAGCAATTTAGAGAACAAGATAAACCTTTAAAGAGATGGGAGGAGACACTTGGCAGCACCATTGTCAAAAAGGACTGGGAGTACAGCTGCGCCCAGATGCAAATGCTCACGTCCAATTGCAACCTGCGCATTATACATTTCAAATTTCTCCATCAAGTATATTATATACCGGTGCAGTTGCACAAATATGGTCTACGCACAGATGATAGGTGCCACAGATGCAACGCGGCGGGTGCAGACTTTTTACACATGGCATGGGCATGCCCTAGGCTCCAATCATATTGGCAAGAAGTGACTAATACACTTACTCTCATGATGGCGGAGCAGGTACCCAATGAGCCTCTGGTATGCCTGTTGGGCATTTCAAGGACCCGACTAGCTCGCTAGCTGGGGGAGCAGATGCACACCAAAGTGTAAAGACTGGGTTACAGACATGACATACTGCAAGGACGCGCTTGAAACATATGCGGAGGAACTACCACAAGCCTCCCGGCCCAGGGATTTCTGGGAACCGTTTGTGCAATATCTCAGCTCCACACAAACAGATGATTGAATATACACTATAATAGGGACAAGTAATGTACAACGTATGAGATACTATGCTCCAATAAGTCAAGGAAGTTAGGGCTGATGGGACCGAATGCAGCAGAAAGTAAATACTGTGGCCTAGATCTGCCAACGATGTAACAAGGACAAAGTATTAAGATGTAAAGTGTACAAACGAACACTCAAAAATTTAAAGAATGCTGTTAAACATGTCACTATGGGTTTGATATGCATAGATACTGTAAATACATGTGTGTGTAATGTGGAAATCTGTGTTTCTTAACTGACCAATTAAATAAATTTTTTTAAATTAAAGATAAATGAAATATGTTTACTTTTTTTACAAGACGCATACTTTTGTCACCATTTTGTTGCGTCTACGAATCTCCATGGGGCATATTATCAAGGGGCCGCGATAAAATTATCGCCTCTTTAGCGTCCGTTTTCGGGCGAAAAGCGGCGATAATTTTATCGCATTATCATCAAGGACACCCTAGCACGTGATTCCTTGAGTTAGGGCCCGTTTTTCACACGCCTCGCCTCGCATCGATAATGAGATGCAAAGGAGGCGTGGCTGTGAAAACAACATGGGATAATATCGCGAAGGCAGCTTCGCGATATTATCAAGGAGGGGTAGCGATATTTGAAATCGCGTTAAGTATGCCTTAACGCAGGAATTTAACATCTGTTAAATTCCTGACTAAGGCATACCTAACATGGGGGGTGGATTGTGTGGCTAAGACCACAGACCCTATCATCAAGGATATCGCCGCTTTCCATGGAACATCACTGGAAAACCAGCGATGTTCCATGGAAAACACCGCTATCGCTGGAATAATTATCGCCATTGCGCTATGCGTTGTTAATACAGCGCTAGCATGGCGATAATTTCCAGCAATAGCCGGCGATAAAAATCCTCATGCTAAGAGCGGCCAGCGATAATTATCCCTGCCGCTTGATAATATGCCCCCCATGTTTTTTGTATGCAAATAAGCTACTTAAACCAGCTACTTGCGTGTAGTTTTTCCTTGTTTTAAACATACATCAACTCCTATTCGCCAGATAATTGGCAACCATCTATTCTTGTAATCTTGTCAAGTTTGCTAGTAATTCTTGGGGCAGGATATTGCAAGGCTCTTAATATATCAGGCTGCTCCCTAGATTTATTAATCTATTTCTATTTTGATATTTGATTCATTGAATGTTGGTCATCTCGTCTTAGTTAGTGTTTGCTTTTATTATTGCAGATATCTGGATCGGCTGATTCAGTGTTTCCGTCCGACCTCTACTTTCTACATGTGAGGATGTTGGATTGGCTATCAAATAATTCCAGGCATCTCATTAAAATCCCACAGAGGTCTGATGCGTGTAGATATTACAAATTTTTGTTTGGACTTTTCGTACAACATACATTTAATATACCTTTTCAAGGTATGTGAACATTTACGAGTGACTTTAAATTATTGTCTCGAAAAAAAGAATAAAATAGAGATTTCATAACTCTCCGGGCTACCGTATGATTAAAGGTCACTCTCTATTTTCTTCAAAATTAAACTTTCAGGACTTGAAGAACCATACTATCTAGTAATAAGACTTTCAAGAACTGAAGAACTAAACCCAGTTTGTCTACTTTTTGACTGAAGAACTAGGTATTTATCTTCATTAAATTTCGAGACTTTTGCTGTGCGCTTTATCTAATTCAATTTTGTAATCTTTATCTATCTGGACAATGTATCATTTGGGACTATCTGTCCCCATCAAGGCAGTTTTGAGTTATTACAGGTCCTTCTATTCATTTGGTCATGGTGAGCTTGAGTCATTACTCTTCATCTCTATTTTCTGAACTGTACTATGTCTTTCTCGCTGCCTTTCAGGCTTTGGTGAAACTATATACAATTTTTTTTTATTTTTTTTTAACAACACCTCTAAGGAGCACTTTTTTGTTATCCTTGCAAGTTCACTGAATTCCGCACGATTTTCTATCTTATGTCTTCTGATCGTCACATTAGCACATGATTTGAGAGCACAAGTGAATTTTATTCACATTATGTTAGCTTGTCAAGTAAGGAGATGTGCCTTGACTTAATGTACCTATAATATGTATTTGTAGATGATGTCTTTCTATGTGGTTTCCTGATGAAGGCGGCACTACCGCCGAAACGCGCGTCGGAGATATTTTGAAGAACCAGCACCAAATGTTTACGTTTTCTTGTTCAATGTGATGTGTGTCCATTGGCATTAGAGTGGCTATGTCTTTGTCTTAATAATTGTAATGATTTTTGTCTTTGTATTACTCATCCTGTGTATACATCAATTTATATTTACACAGTCTTGATAGAATAATATCATCCAATTAGATAATGAACAAAATGATTTTGAGCTGTTATTTAAACTGTTAAGCTGTTATCAATTTTCATGTAATGTCTGTTGTTATCTCTAGCCACTTTTTTAATGATTTTGTAATTAAAATTAAATAATATTTTTGCTAATTCTTTTGGTACATTGAGTTGTTTTCTCTTAACATTGTCTATTTGAAGGTCTGTTATCATATTTGTTAGACCTGTATGTTACCTAGCGATTCATTTTTGCCATTTGCATTTCCCTGTCCTAGGAACCATTACCAGTTACAGGGGGTCCCCTTATTTTTCGCATTATATTGTGCATTCCCTGTAGACAGCATCTGGGGGGGTTTAGGTGTTCCTGGCCCTTCCTGGATGCCCCAGCCCTGAGCTGAATAGACCCTGGCTGCATATAGAGTGGTGGGAGGAGATTTACCCTGCACCTGAATGGGGCCTGTCTCCCTTGCACAATGCTGTCTCCACCTCCTGTGGTCATCTTGCACCAGTGAAGGCAGAACTGGTTTGAACTGGGCTCAGAGCCCCTTGCACAAAGAGAACAAAGACATTTTGGGGAATAAGTATTAGACCTAAAACCCCTGAACTTTAGGTCATTCCTGGAATTCAAGAGGAACCTTTAACAAGGAGAAGAGCTGGAGAAACTGAGGAGAAGTACTGCCCTTGCTGTGTGTCCGGGGTTGGCCTGCAGTTGCTGTTTCTGCCAAGGAAAGGAGAAGGACTTTGCTGTGTGCTGTGTCCCCTGCTTGAAGAAGATCTCAAAGGGCCTGAAGTGAGCTGGCCTCCTGTTCAGAAGTCTCAGGGACACAAAGACTTCACCCCCAGTTCCCCTGAAATCTGCTGTTGTGAGTTCTGACCTGCCTTGGGGTGCCTGTGCCAGTTTTGGACCTCTGGAGGTTGTTTCTGCTGTTGGGAGCTGGAAGAAACCAAAGAGAAGCAAGTAAACCTGTTTCCGACGCCGTCAACGACGCCGTTTTGATGCCCCGTCCTGCACAGAGGCCCGGGGAGCCGCTCGTGAAGTGAACGACGCATCGCCCGGACTGCTCAGCAGCTCCGACGCCCTATGATGCCCGCCGACGCAGGCAGTGATCGGTCGTGCCTGACGCCAGTGCTCGCATTGACTCCGTCATCGCCAGCACCTACATCCTGTCATAGGGGCGCCGATAACCGCTGAGTGCGACTCTACGAACTTGCCGATGTCGCATCGTCAACGGAGCTGACATCGGCCATCTTCGACGCAGTGCATCGTCACTGACTTCGTTTCCAAGGTGCTGTTTGTTTGGGAGTCTGTGTGACTCTGCCCCCTGCGCCGCGATCCTCGCGGTCGGCGCTGTACTTTGGATTTCTTGCTATCACGATGTCACAATAGCCCCAGTTTGTGCTATTTGATTTCTACAAGCTTATTTTTGCAATATCCTTTTGAAAGTCATTTTTCTGAATATTTGTATGTTGGATTTTTGTCATTTTGGTCTGGTTTAGTTTAGATAAAGATATTTTATTTTTCTAAACTGATGTGGTGTCCTTTTGTTGTGTTTTCACTGTGTTACTGTGAGTGTTGGTACAAATAATTCACACATTGCCTTTGGGATAAGCCTGTCTGCTCGTGCCAAGCTACCAAGGGGGTGAGCAGGGGTTATCTAAAGTGTGTATCTCCCTTACCCTGACTAGAAGCAAGGGTCCCTATTTGGACAAAGGTACCTCTGCCAACTAGAGACCACCATTTCTAACAGGGTGCGTGGCCTGTGTCCACCTCTGAGCAATACTACTGTGTGGGGCTTACTGGAGGTAACAGGTAGGCTAGCTGGCCCCTAATGACCCCCAGCAGCAAAGGGGACTTTAATCCCCATCGAAGAGCACGCCAGGTAGTGAGTTTGCAGACTGGTGGGCAAAGTGGGCGTGGCTTGCGATGAGAACTTACCAATGCTGCTTTGTGGGACTTACTGGAGGTAATGGGAGGGGTAGTTACACCCGAAGGTTGTCCTTGGGGGCCAACTACCCCTACTGTTACCTCCAGTAAGTCCCACACAGTGGGATTGCTAAGAGGTCTTCGGAGGCCATGCCCCCCTTTCTCCACCACTCTGCAAACACACCTCCTGGCACACTACGGGTTGGGGGATGAAGTCCACTGAGGGACTTTGGGGGCCAAGAAGCCCTCCTGGTTCCTCCTGTAAGTCCTACGCAGTGGAATTCCTGAACGCTGGTCAAAGGCCCTGCCCCCTTTCTCCACCTCTCTGCAAACGTGACTACTAGTTAAAGAAGCATTTGCAATGTAATAGGTTTCGCATTTGCAAGAGTTAGAGCTATTGGCGTTGTAAATGTAAACTTTTTTACAAATGTTTTTTGGAGTGAAGTGGATGTAGGTTGTGTTTAGTGTAATTATATGGTATGTTGTGCAGTGAAATTATGTGGATAGAAAGTATGTGGTATTTAGTGTATAGGAAATATGTAGAGTGGGATTATGTGGTATGGAGAGTAATTATGTGGTATGGTAGTCTGTGTTGTGGAGTGGTAACCTCAGGTTTTGTCTTCCTCGTTTCCATAGAAGCTAAACTATAAACTCAATGAGACCAAAAAAAGAAGGAACCACTGAGGAGCACTTCTGGACCTAGTCAGAGGTATGAGCAGGGCCACTGGAATTATGCAACTGTTTGGCTGCACTGACTTTCGCACAATTATACATTTTCTGCATTTGCCACATAGTCCATCATCTGCTGCATAATCTGCAGATTTGAACAAAAAAATCCTTGTTTCTGGCTCAAACATTACCAAAATTGCAGCGACAAGTGTTACAACGTGGTGGAAGGCCCTTTGCAAACCGAGAATGGTCACCTGTTACTTATTGCTAAATGTGGGTATTACATTGGTACTAATGGTGTGCAAACCACTCTTGCTTCTTTCTGCGCCTCTCTTGCCTCTTTCTGCATTTCTGTTGCTTCTTTCTGCACCTTTCTTTCTTTTTCTGCACTTCTTTTGCCTCTTTCTGCTCATCTCGTCCACTTTCTGCACCTCTCTTGCCTCTTTCGGCACCTCTGTTGTCTCTTTCTGCATTTCTGTTGCTTCTTTCTGCACCTTTCTTTCTTTTTCTGCACTTCTTTTGACTCTTTCTGTGTATCTCTTCCACTTTCTGCACTTCTCTTGCCTCCTTCTGCACCTCTGTTACTTCTCTCTGCACTTCTCTTGCTTTTTTCAGCACCTCTCTTGCTTATTTCTGCACCGTTCTTGCATCTTTCTGCACCCTTCTTCCCTCTTTGTGCAACTCTCTTGCCTCTTTCTGCACCTCCCTTCCCTCTTTCTGCACCCCTCTTGCCTCTTTATGCACCTCTGTTCCTTCTTTCTGCACCTCTCTTGCAAATTTCTGCACCCCTCTGGCCTCTTTCTACACCCCTGTTCCCTCTTTCTGCACCTCTTTTGCCTGTTTCTGAAACTCTCTTGCCTCTTTCTGCAGTTCTCTTGTCTCCTTCTGCACCTCTGTTGCTTCTGTCTGCACTTCTCTTGCCTTTCTGAACCCCTATTGCTTCATTCTGCAATTCTCTTGCTCCTTTCTGCACCTCTCTTGCTTCTTTCTGCACCCCTGTTGTCTTTTTCTGCACTTGTCTTCTCTCTTTCTGTACCTCTCTTGTCTCTTTCTGCACCCCTGTTGCCTCTTTCTGCACCTCTCTTGCTTCTTTCTGCACTTCTCTTGCTTCTTTCTGCAACTCTCTTGCTTCTTTCTGCACCCTTCTTCCCTTTTTTTGCATTCCTCTTGCCTCTTTCTGCAGTTCTCTTGCCATTTTGTGCACCTCTCTTGCCTCTTTCTGCACCTCACTTGCCTCTTTCTGCACTTCTCTTGCTTCTTTCTACACCTCTGTTCCTTCTTTCAGCAACTCTCTTGCCTCTTTCTGCACTTCTCTTGCATGTTTCTGCAATCTGCACCTCCGTTCCCTCTTTCTGCACCTCTGTTGCCTCTTTCTGCACCTCACTTGCTTCTGTCTGTACCCCTCTTGCCTCTTTCTGCACCCCTCTTCCCTCTTTCTGTACCTCTGTTGCTTTTTTCTGCACTTCTCTTGCCTCTTTCTGCACCCTTCGTGCCTCTGTCAGGACCTCTGTTGCTTCTTTCTGCACCTCTCTTGCTTCTTTTTGTATTTCTCTTGCCTCTTTCTGCACCCCTCTTCCCTCTTTCTGCACCTCTCTTGCCTCTTTCTGCAGTTCTCCTGCCCCTTTCTGCACCTCACTTGCCTCTTTCTGCACCTCTCTTGCCTCTTTCTGGATTTCTCTTGCCTCTTTCTGCACCTCACTTGCCTCTTTATGCACTTCTCTTGCTTTTTTATGCACCTCTCTTGTTTCTTTCTGCAACTCTCTTATCTCTTTCATCACTTCTCTTGCTTCTTTCTACACCTCTGTTGCTTCTTTCAGCACTTCACTTGCCTCTTTCTGCACTTTGCTTGCCTGTTTCTGCACCTGTCTTATCTCTTTCTGCACCTCTGTTTCCTCTTTCTGCACCTCACGTGATTCTTTCTGCACCCCTCTTGCCTCTTTCTGCACCCTTCTTCCCTCTTTCTGCACCTCTCTTGCCTCTTTCTGCACCCCTGTTCCCTCTTTCTGCACCTCTCATGCCTGATTCTGCACCTCTGTTGACTCTTTCTGCACCTCACTTGCTTCGTTCTGCACCTCTCTTGCCTCTTTCTGCACCCCTGCTCCCTCTTTCTGTATCCCTCTTGCCTCTTTCTGCACCCCTCTTCCCTCTTTATGTGCCTCTCTTGCCTCTGTCTGCACCCCTGTTCCCTCTTTCTGCACCCTTTTTGCCTGTTTCTGCAACTCTCCTGCCTCTTTCTGCAGTTCTCTTGCCTCCTATTGCACCTCTGTTGCTTCTTTCTGTACCTCTCTTGTCTCTTTCTGCACCCCCTCTAGCCTCTTTCTGTACCCTTCTTCCCTTTTTTGTATCCCTCTTGACTCTTTCTGCAGTTCTCTTGCCATTTTCTGCACCTGTCTTGCCTATTTCTGCACCTCACTTGCTTCTTTCTGCACTTCTCTTCCTTCTTTCTGCACTCCTCTTGCCTCTTTCTGAACCCTTCTTCCCTTTTTCTGCACCTCTCTTGCCTCTTTCTGCACCTCATTTGCCTCTTTCTGTACCTCTCTTGCTTCTTTCTGCACCCTTCTTCCTTTTTTCTGCACCTCTCTTGCTTTTTCTGCACCTCTCTTGCTTCTTTCTGCACTTCTTGTGCTTCTTTCTGTACTCTCCTGCCTGTTCCTGTACCTCTCTTGCCTCTTTCTACATCCCTCTTGTCTCTTTCTGCAGTTCTCTTGTCATTTTCTGCACCCTTCTTATCTCTTTCAGCACCTCTGTTGCTTCTTTCTGCACTTCTCTTGCTTCTTTCTGTACCCCTCTTGCCTCTTTCTGTAGCTCTGTTGCTTTTTTCTGCACTTCTCTTGCCTCTTTCTGCACCCTTCCTGCCTCTGTCAGCACCTCTGTTGCTTCTTTCTGCACCTCTCTTGCTTCTTTTTGTATTTCTCTTGCCTCTTTCTGTACCCCTCTTCCCTCTTTCTGCACCTCTCTTGCCTCTTTCTGCAGTTCTCCTGCCCCTTTCTGCACCTCACTTGCCTCTGTCTGCGCCTCTCTTGCCTCTTTCTGGATTTCTCTTGCCTCTTTCTGCACCTCACTTGCCTCTTTATGCACTTCTCTTTCTTTTTTATGCACCTCTCTTGTTTCTTTCTGCAACTCTCTTGTCTCTTTCATCACTTCTCTTGCTTCTTTCTACACCTCTGTTGCTTCTTTCAGCACTTCACTTGCCTCTTTCTGCACTTCTCTTGCCTGTTTCTGCACCTGTCTTATCTCTTTCTGCACCTCTGTTTCTTCTTTCTGCACCTCACGTGATTCTTTCTGCACCCCTCTTGCCTCTTTCTGCACCCTTCTTCCCTCTTTCTGCACCTCTCTTGCCTCTTTCTGCACCCCTGTTCCCTCTTTATGTACCTCTCCTGCCTGTTTCTGCACCTCTGTTGCTTCTTTCTGCACCTCACTTGCTTCGTTCTGCACCTCTCTTGCCTCTTTCTGCACCCCTGTTCCCTCTTTCTGTATCCCTCTTGTCTCTTTCTGCTCTCCTCTTCCCTCTTTCTGTACCTCTCTTGCCTCTGTTTGCCTCCCTGTTCCCTCTTTCTGCACCCTTGTTGCCTGTTTCTGCAACTCTCCTGCCTCTTTCTGCAGTTCTCTTGCCTCCTTCTGCACCTCTGTTGCTTCTTTCTGTACTTCTGTTGTCTCTTTCTGCACCCCCTCGAGCCTCTTTCTGCACCCTTCTTCCCTTTTTTGTATCCCTCTTGACTGTTTCTGCAGTTCTCTTGCCATTTTCTGCACCTGTCTTGCCTCTTTCTGTACCTCACTTGCCTCTTTCTGCACTTCTCTTGCTTCTTTCTGCACTTCTCTTCCTTCTTTCTGCACTCCTCTTGCCTCTTTCTGCACCCTTATTCCCTTTTTCTGCACCTCTCTTGCCTCTGTCTGCACCTCATTTGCCTCTTTCTGTACCTCTCTTGCTTTTTTCTGCACCCTTCTTCCTTTTTTCTGCACCTCTCTTGCTTTTTTCTGCACCTCTCTTCCTTCTTTCTGCACTTCTTGTGCTTCTTTCTGTACCTCTCCTGCCAGTTCCTGTACCTCTCTTGCCTCTTTCTACATCCTTCTTGTCTCTTTCTGTAGTTGTCTTGTCATTTCCTGCACCCTTCTTATCTCTTTCAGCACCTCTGTTGCTTCTTTCTGTACCCCTCTTGCCTCTTTCTGTACCCCTCTTGCCTTTCTGTACCCCTCTTGCCTCTTTGTGCACCTCTCCTTCCTCTTTCTGCACCCCTCTTGCCTCTTTCTGCATCTCTGTAGGATCTTTCTGCACTGCTCTTGCTTCTTTCTGTACCTCTCTTCCAAATTTCTGTATCCCAGTTCCCTCTTTCTGCACTCCTGTTCCCTCTTTCTGTACCTTTCCTGCCTGTTTCTGCACCTCTCTTGCCTCTTTCTGCACCTTTGTTTCTTCTTTCTGCACTTCTCTTGCCTCTTTCTGCACCCCTCTTGCCTCTTTGAGCACCTATGTTGCTTCTTTCTGCACTTACTCTTGCCTCTTTCTGCACCGCTCCTGCCTCTTTCTGCACCTCTCTTGCCTTTTTTCTGCAGTTCTCTTGCCTCTTTCGCACCTCTTTTCCTTCTTTCTGCACTTTTCCTGCCTCTTTCTGCACCCATCATGCCTCTTTGTGCACCTCTGTTGGTTCTTTATGCACTGCTCTTGCTTCTTCCTGAACCTCTCTTGCCTCTTTCTGCACCCCTCTTGGCTCTTTTTGCACATCTGTTGCTTCTTTCTGTACTTCTCTTGCCTCTTTCTGTACCCCTCTTCCCTCTTTCTGCACCTCTGTTGCTTCTTTCTGCACTTCTCTTGCTTCTACCTTTTTGTACACAAATTTAGAGCATGCTGTTTGAAACATAGGTATTCAAGTATTTGTATGTTTATTTTTATGTAACATGTCACTAGGTAAAAGCAGAGACACCTGCATGCATACCTTCACAAACTTGGTCAGACAGTGATTTTACATTTGGTAGTCCTAACATTCTGAGCAGTCGATGAATAGTGAACCTTCAAGAGAAAAGTGAGGTTTAATACATCTTGGGGAGAAGGATTAGTGATTAGGCTACATTTTGTATGAGTCTCTGGTAAGGTACAGTTGAAGTAGGCCTCTTTCTGTACCTCTGTTGCTTCTCTCTGCACTTCTCTTGCTTCTTTTTGTACCTTTCTTTCTCTTTCCGGACTTGTGTTGCCTCTTTCTGCATTTTTTTTGCTGCTTTCTGCACCTTTCTTCCTCTTTCTCTACCTCTCTTGCATCTTTCTGCACTTCTCTTGCTTATTTCTGTGCTTTTCTTCCTCTTTCTGTACATGTCCTACCTATGTAGCATTTAAAATACCTTAGAAATTCACTGAAAAAACCTGAGGTTTCAGGGACGTTATAGTCAGGAATTAGCATTTAAAAAACTTTAGATATTCACTGAAAAAACCACAAGTTTCAGGGACGTTATAGTGAGGCTGACATTTTACTCGTACAAAACCAGAGAAATTTGGCCGTTATAGTTAGTTGAGCTAACTATAACTCGCGCCCCCGCATTGCATTGCTGATGACGTCACATATTATATCACTCATGACATGGTCAGTGACATCACTGATGATATCACTGATGACATCTCAAATGACATCACTGATTACATCAGTGATGGGTATATATTTATATAAAACCTACTGGCAGTCGCCAGTAGGGTGTTATAGTCATTTGACCAATCTGTTTGAAATGTTGCCAACAAAGTGACACGGTGGGTACTATTGATTGGGAATGTTTGGGGGTGATCCATGCAGTGGGGACTGAGAATTTGGAGTGCGAAATAAGGTTGTGTTTGTAATGTAAATTCCAATAGGAAACTTTAGCCACCTATATAGCCGAACCGATGAACTGACTTAAACCAAATTTGGCAGGGAGGTAGATGTTGGTTCAAGGAAGTGCCTTCTGCTTATTTGCTGTAAATCCGTTCAATAGTTTTTGAAAAATGTAAGTTTAAAATTATAGTGATATCTCTGGCCATGTATATTTTGCTGTGGTTCCGCCATGATTCGCGAATGCACGTGCCAATGGAAATGCTCTTATTGGCTTTTTGCAACCTGAATAGAAAGCTGTGGCCGCCATTTTATCTTTTGGGAATGGTTCCTGGGGCTGGAAATGTGTGTGAAAGCCTACATAAGGGGTCAGGGTGGAGATACTCTGACCCCATGATTGAGAAATGGAGGTGTTAGTGATACAAGTTATGATACAAGTTATGTGTCCAAAATTGTTTTTTTTGATTGCGTGCAAAATTTGCGATGGCGACGCGACCACCAGCACGTCCCCCGTGTACCATTGCGGAGACATTGCGACTATCAACGTCGTCACAAATATTGATGAATCATTAATGCGCATTCTTATAGAGATATTGAGACTCTAATAAATGTCTTTATAGAGTTATTTTTATTGTGAGTTATCTACTGTGATGTTTAAAATTAATTATATAATTATAATTTTTGAATTTGGTGGTGGCTATTGAAATCCTACTTTTGCTTTCCGCTTTTGCGACGTACCCTCGGGAATCGCGATGAGGTCGCTCATCTCGATCTCCAGCCTGACCGAGAACACGGAAAAATGGTTTTAGAGATGATTGTTCTAAAAATACACTAGAAAAACATGAGTTTAAAGTGTATAGTAATAAACCTCTAGTGTGGAGAATACTGTAATGTCTGTGCATATATGTGTTTTCACTTTATGGGAAAGGCACGATCGTCGCGGTTAACGACGTAGGCACGACTTCCCGAATAACCGCGAAAACAGAAAATAGGTCTGAAAGATGTTTTTTAAAGAAACTTAGTACAAAAATATGAGTTTAAACATCCTTTGAAAGAAGTATGTATACAGTAATGTGTGTAGGTCAATGTTCAGAATGTGTTTTTTTACATATTATTTTTGGATGTGTTGATGGCTATTGAATTCCAGCTTTTGTTTTCTGTTTTCACAACATGTTCATGGGGATTGCAACGTCATTACAAAGATCTCCAAAAACGAAAGGAAAAAAAAACCTTTAGAAAAACACTTCACAATATTTTGTGTACTAGGGTGGTTATGACAAGAGCCATTGTGTTGGTTGTGTGTGAATGGCTGCTACACATAAGACCGAATGCAGAGTTTCAGGTTACTTAGAAACACCCTGTTGCCTTCATCTATAAAGTGCCCTCCACCATTTCTATAAATTTCATGCATGTCAAAACGCAGATTGTTGTTATAGATACAGCCCCTGCGATGGTCTATGAGGAATGCAGAAACAGTTTTATTAACATGGTTCCTGGCTTTGACAATCTGTGGACAGAATTCACCCAATAGATATAGCTGTGGCCCACAATCCATACTCTAAGCATTTTGAAGTGAAGGTGCAATAGTATTCAGGAGAATGATGGAGCTGAATGAGGTAGTTTTCCAAGGGAAAAACAGTTAAAATTGAAGTGGTTTTTTTTTTGTTTGTTTTGTTAAAAAGATATATATTTCATTGGATGCGGTCAGCATGAAAGTGAACAAAATTAGGTAGTGTTTTGGATGTCTTAGCAAGAAGTATTATTATTGCCTGTTGATTAAGAAAAGAAATGTAATACAGACATGGATATGCTTTTGAATGTGTGAAGTTAAGCACACCTGCTGTATCTTATTTGGAAGCAGCATGTTCCTTCTAGAATGTGCTGTGAACTTGTGACCTACGGGTTCCACTGGGTAAGATTGTATTGTGGGGGAAGGGTGTTAAAGAGACAGAACATTTTTTATTACGTTTAAGAGTGATGACATAATTTAAGTAACCGCAAGTTTTAATTTCCAACTCAGGACTATGTATTAAACTGTTGTGTAGTATTTAAATTTCAGAAAAATGAAGCTAGATATCAGTTTGAACTCCTGGTTTTTTTTCGCAAATATTCCGAGATGATGGCAAAAACATTGTGAAAGCAAGGCGACAGGAACCTCATTTGAAAGAGTGGGAAAGGGTTAACAGATGTTAACCACTCACAAATGGAGATGCAATAGTCTAAAATAAAAGACATGATTTCATTTGCTGCCTTTCTCATGATGATAGAGTGGAAAGTTGAACAGTTTGCCATTTTAGACTTGCTTTGTGTGAAAGTGCCCTACCATTCTTGTGCTTAGTTTGTACAAATCTTAACGGTGTCTAAACTATGCAGAAAGAGCTAAAGCAATGCAATTACAAACTGAATTCAGTGATATGTATATAATTTTGTAAATATTTTTAAAATGTACATTAGAAATGAAGATGTATATGGGAGTTTGATTAAAAGGAGTTTCACAGTGATGAGAAAAATTATGTGAGATGAACTGTATCTATTATAGGGCTTGTGTTTAAGAGGTTAGTGGTAAATGTTTTGGGGAGTAAGAGAAACATGAATTAGTGCCTGTTTATTACATTGTCTATTTTATTGAAAAATAACAGTATAGTTTTGTGGAAAGTTAGAATGAGGAACTAAAAATGTTTTAAATGTCTAAACATCATGTGCAGAATAGATACATCTGTCATTTGCATTCTGGGAGTTGTAGTACTTTTAGTAACATTATTAAACAGGAATAGTGTAGTGAGAAATAAAAGATGAGAATATGTTGCCTGCGTGTATAAGAATAAGAAAGAAGTATTACTTGTAAGGTACATATTGGGAAGTGTTTGTCAATGTGATTTTTAACTTATATGACCACTTTGCATATGTTTATTTGGTGAGATATATGATTTTTGTACTTGCACACAGTTATATGTATGGTGGGACTTTGAGTTTGCTTAAAGATGCAAAGAGGTATATATTTTGGGAAATAAGCTGTGTAGGGTTTTTTGTACATCAGGGAGTAGGCGCTCAGACTTGTGCGCGTCTGTGTATCAAGGCTATTGTGTATGTACGGTGCTGCCAGGTCGGGGGAAGTACCCTGTAACCCCCGTGATTTGTGTGAGTCAGCAACCCACACTGGTAATATGGACACTATCCTGGGCACACGTGGTTGGGATAAATGTTCAGAAAAAAGTCTCCGAAGTTGCGCAATTTATGATTGACATCAGATTTGTGAGTCCATATTATTTTTAATGATAAACAAAGGAAAGCGACCAGCCAACACGTGTTTCGTCACAGTGGGAAGTAGTCCCGTGACTCTTCAGGGCCGTGTGGGTATTGACGGTATGAGCGCTGGTGAAGCAACGGGCGTCCCGGTATGGGAGGGTATAGAACCTGCCCGGGTGCGTTCGTAGTCACGTGACTAGTAACTGGGTCGGGGCAGTAGACGTGGGCAGGGCCCGGCTGGAGCAACTAGTGGCTGGGTAGGAGAAAACGGAGAACAACAGAGCAGGCGGGTGCGCCCGGGAGCCGCATACGATGCAGTAGCTGTACGTGACGTCCGTCATTCACTCGACTGCCGGATACGGAAGTCGAGTCACTAGTTGCTCCAGCCGGGCCCTGCCCACGTCTACTACCCGACCCGGATAACAGTCACGTGACTACGAACGCACCCGGGCAGGTTCTATACCCTCCCATACCGGGACGCCCGTTGCTTCACCAGCGCTCATACCGTCAATACCCACACAGCCCTAAAGAGTCACGGGACTACTTCCCACTGTGACGAAACACGTGTCGGCTGGTCGCTTTCCTTTGTTTATCATTAAAAATAATATGGACTCACAAATCTGATGTCGATCATAAATTGCGCAACTTCGGAGACTTTTTTCTGAACATTTATCCCAACCACATGTGCCCAGGATAGTGTCCATATATTTTGGGAAGGATGGCTTGAAGGTATACATCTATTAAGAAATTGCATATATGTTTACATTGTGATCTATGCTCAGTAAGGCTGATGAAAATATCATGTGTATGGTGAGGGTAGTGT
Organism: Calotriton arnoldi; assembly: GCA_963921515.1. Taxonomy (NCBI): domain Eukaryota; kingdom Metazoa; phylum Chordata; class Amphibia; order Caudata; family Salamandridae; genus Calotriton; species Calotriton arnoldi. The sequence goes on from CAWUFW010021534.1 coordinate 95,060, forward strand.
TTTCCTTTAAACATGGTTTGTTTAAAATTGAGAGGGATTAATAGTGCAGAATGCCTCAAGATTTCTTGTGCTAGCTTCATTTCAAGTGTAACTTCTGTTTGAGATATGCTGAATATATGTTTTAGAAGCAGAAGAAGTATTTGAGAAATTATGTAGGTATGCAATTTGCAAAATGTTTTGTGCTTTGAAAAATGTGAATATGTTGTTTTCTATTTTAGAAACTTACTGATGCATCTGCATGCTCAGTAACAAAGCAATGTATGTTTCTAGAGGGCCATGTATTCGGTTATATATCAAGTGTCATACCTAGATTTCACTTACACATATCTCAGAAGAAAGCCATGCATACAGTAAAATAGGTACTTGGATACTGACAGAAGGAAATAACCAATGATTCAGAGATATAGTGACAACTAACATGTATCTAACAGCAATGAAGGTACTTTCTCAGTCAGGCAGTATTTAGGCACTCATGGAATCACCCAGCCACTACGCAGGCAGTCATAAAATTAGTGATTCAGTATCCATGGAGTTATTCAATTATCCAGAAACTATACATGTACTCTCAAAATCAAGCAGGCAGAAAATATGTAATCATTGAAATATGCAGGCACTACATATACATTCATCTAATCACCTAGGTACTATGTGTTGAGTTATGCAATTAACAAGGCTGTAACTATGCAATCATTATAACATTTGCGCAAAACCTATGCAGCCATCTAAACACAGACTTACAACCCATGTGGTCATTGAAATACTGAGGCATACGCTTGCACTGATGAAACATTCTTGCTACTCTGCACTCATGTAATTACGTAGAGAGTACCATTGTAGTAAACCTATCACCCATCCAGTACCTATGCAGTTATTTAATTACTGAGCCAATAGTTTTGCACTAATACAATCACCCCAGCAGAATACTTACTTTCATCCAATCTCTCAAGCTTTAACAATTGAATCATGCAGCCACTCAGACACTATTCATGCACTCATCTAATTAGGTAGGCACTACTGATGGAATTATTCAGTTCTCTGGGCACTACCCATGTAGTTATGTAAGCATCCAGGCTCTACCTGTCCAGTCAACTAAAAAGACATGGGCAGTATCCAGTCGCAAAAACACTATTCATCCACTCATCCAATAGGATAGGTGCTATGCATGGGCTTAAACAATTATGTATGCACTATTTATACATTGCATAAATCACCTATATACTATGTATGCACTCTTGCAATCATCCAGGTACTAGAGTTGCACTCATTTAATCATCCTACCAGTATCTATGCATGTATTCAATTATTGAAGCATTAGTCACACACTTGTCGAAACATTCAGACTTTACTCATGCAGTCATCCAAACACCCAGATACTAGTAGGATACTCATGCAAACATGCAGGCAGTAAGTATGCAGATATGGAATGACCCATGGAGTTATGATATAGTCAGGGAATCATCTACGCACTAATTGTATCCCCACGGAATCACCTATGCACTACCCATGCACTCATTCAATCATCCAGGGAGTATTGATGTAGTCAACTACAAACTCATGTATTTACTGATGAACATATAGTCTTTAGACAATATGGGTGATAGGTTTACTACAATGGTACTCTCTACATAATTAGTGCATGAGTAGAGCCTGAGAGTTTCATCAGTGCACGCATATGCCTCAGTATTTCAATGGGTGCATGGGTTGTAAGTGGGTGTTTAGATGGCTGCATAGGTTCTTCTTAAATGTTATAATGATTGCATAGTTACAGCCTTGTAAATTTAGTGTTAAATTTAAAAAAGTGTAGAAGAAGGGGAGATGCAGTAAAACAGAAATAACAAGTTGTGGGAGTAGTTGATAAGGCCTTTGCTTTGAAGAGGAAGCTTTTCATTTTGATTCTAAATAGAATGAAGACTCTTGACAAAATAATGTTTTGCATGAGGAGACAAAACCAGAAGAAAAGATTAGTGAATAGAAGTAACTGTTGTACAGTTTTTAGTGGACAATGGATACATATTTCTTGTACAGAGGCTTTCTTTAATGAAGAAAGCTATATCCAGTATAACAAATTAGTTCATGCTATTGATTAAAGAGGATGATGTTATCAAATTAAGAATGGTAGTTCTATAGCAAAAGAGGTGATGGTACCTAGAAATGTAGAAGAAGGTACTGAAGAAGAGGTACAAGGAAGGCGTAGTCAGAGTACTGTATACAAATGCCTTCGCCTTCGCTCAGACGAGATGTATCTTGCAGTGGTTCCAAGGATCAGGAGGGCCAGAAGTGGAGGCCGTCGCTTCGCGTACAATGCCCCCAAGCTTTGGAACAGCCTGCCGCTGCAACTGCGCAGACAACCCGACCACCTAGGTTTTCGTAAACAACTTAAAACCTGGCTCTTTCCATAGAGGGTAGGCCATACTCTAGTGACCGCACAGCACTGGGATGCTTCCGGGTAGCCATGCGCTAAACAAAAAACCCTTCTATTCTATTGTAGTAGTGTTTCTAGTATTAGACAGCAATCCATTGAGATATTAAGAAAATTCCTACGTATCTTTCCAAGGCGAAGTTTAAAACACAAAATAAATTATACCACTCAACAATGTGAACTTTAGATAGGAGGCTGTATTATGTGAAAACCTCAGTTTTATATTTAGGAGAAATAAGTAGAGCACTTTTGCATGGTAGATGTGCTGTTTCGTTTCTTTTGTCCTGAGAAGGATTCTAGGGAAAATGAAGAGTTGTTAAGAGAAGGAGTTGCAGAACAAGACACATATATTACAGTTGATAGTTTTAAAAAAGAGATTACAAAATTTAACACAGTGGTCTGTAGAAAACCAGCGTGTGTTTGTATATGTTGTTGTGGACTTACTATAAGATTTAAACACAGCCTGTTGACTTATATTTAAAAAGTTCAAAATTAAATTATGATAACTGGCAAAAGTTACCTGTGTATTTATTTGTAGAGGGAGAGTTTGACTTTTCTATACAGCAAGTTATATAGAAGTAGTGTTATAGATAATAAAATGAACAACACATAGATATTAGATATCAATTTGGTAAAATGATAAAATGCCTGCTAATGTAGAAAAACTATGAAGGTCAAAAATTTTAAAAACTAAATTTATTATTCTTTCCAGCATTGCGAAGGACTGTTATGGACTGCTCTCCAGCACTAACTACAACTCCACAATCCATGCAGTATGACGCCATCGTGGAAAGCTGTGGAGCCAAATCTAGAAGCTGAGATTGGACTTTGGAATGGACTGTCTTCTTCGGTGTTGTTGTGCTGCTATTGAAGTCGAGGGTCCTTCAGCTTTGCGTTGCCTTTTTGCTGCTCACTATGAACTCTTCTTATGAAATGTGCAAAAAATATAAAAGGGGGAAAAAATGTAGCATGTATTATTTTTGGCATCATTGCGAATAGCTGCAACACACTGTTTATCAGCTGTTATAACAACAGTACAGTCCATGCAATACTTGGCCATTCCTGAAAACTCTGGAGCCATATTTGTTTTAGTAGTCTGTACCTCTAAAGGGACTTTCTGGCTGGGAATTGTTGCGGCTGACACTGATTTGGATGGTCCTCCAGCTTCCTTCTGCTTGATCGGCATTTGGAGACGTTTTCTATGAAAAGTTTTAAGATGATAGAACATAAACGTCGTCCCACATGAGTCTAAAAAAAAGTCTCCAGCCAAAATATACCACCCGCTCACAATAAACTTCTGGAAAAGAAGATTCAAGAAGGAGGAGTGGGTGTGTATGTTCTATTGATTTTACTGATCAGTATATTATCCAATGATATTCCTTACTTTCCTGGTCATGTGATGTTTTCAGATAGTGCATTGCACTAGTTTGGCAACAGATTTTTATTCCCTACGAGTTTGCATAACAATGGGTAGTTTGATGGGTGTTTGGTAGTTATGTTGTATTTGTGAGTTCAGATGTTGAGTTATTTTTTAAAATTATTGTTTTTGTTAAATGTATTGTTAAAATAAAGTTAAACAATTATGTTACTAAATAGCTAGACTCAAACTTTGTGTAAAAGATGTATCTATATCTGTTTTTCACTTTGTCATTTGCATTGGTGACTACTGATGTCATTGTGACCTCTGGTGTTGCTCTGAAGAAGGAAAATGTATTTTTGATTTAGTTATTTTGACAAATTAATACAAAGGGAAAAGTTAAATTTGTATCTTACTAAATAGCTACACTGAAACCTTACATAAAAAATGTCTATATATGTGTTTTACAGTTTGTTAAAAACACCCAGTATTCACAATCTGTACTTGGCAATGGCACTCATAGAATCATACAGGCACTATCTGTGCAATCATCAAGAACGTCCTTTCTGCATCACTCTGCAAACGTGCCTCCTGGCATAGTACTAGTTGGGGGATGAAGTCCCCTTGGCTATTGAGGGCATTTGGGGGCCAAGAATCCCTCATGTTACCTCCAGCAAGTTCCACACTGTCAGTTTGCTAAGAGGTGTTCAGAGGCCACACACCCTTTCTGCACCACTGTGCAAACACGTCTCCTGACACACTATTGGCTGGGGAATTAAGTTGTCTTAGATGCTAAAGGACCTTGGTAACCAAGAAGACCTCCTGGTACTTTCTATACGTCCTACTCAGTAGGATTTCTGAGAGCTGGTCAGAGGCCTGCCCCCTTTCCACACCATTCTGCAAAGACCATTGCTACTTTGTGGGACTTGCTGGAGGTAACCGGAGGAGTAGTTGGCCCCAAGGACCCTCACTAGCCAAGGGGACTTCATCCCCCTACTAGTAGTGCACCAGGAGGCGTGTTTACAGAGTGGTGGAGAAAAGGGACATAGCCTGCTATCAGGTCTCAGCAGTCCTGCTGTATGGGACTTACTGGTGGTGATAGGAGTCCTAGCTGTCCCCCAAGAACGTCCTTGGGGGCCAACTAGCCCTCCTGTTATCTCCAATAAGTCCCACACAGCTGGCTTGCTAAGAGGTCTACGGAGGCCATGCCCCCTTTCTCCACCACTTTGAAAACGTGGCTTGTGGTGCACTACTGGTTGGGGGATGAAATCCACTTTACTTCTGAGTGACATTGGGGGCCAAGAAGCCCTCCTGGTACCTCCTGTAATTCCTAAACAAGGGTATTCGTGAAAACTGGTCAAAAGGTCCAGCCCCCTTTCTCCACCACTCTGCAAACGCGACTACTAACTAAACATGCATTTGCAATGCAATAGGTCTTTCATTTGCGAGTGTTAGTGGTATTGGAGTTGTAAATGTAATCGTTTTTTTCTTTATGTGATTTTGAGTGGAGTAGATGTATGTGGAGTGTAATGGAATTATATGGTATGTTGTGCAGTTGAATTATGTGGAAACAAATTTTGTGGTATTTAGTGTATAGGAAATACGTGGAGTGGGATTGTGTGTTATAGAGAGTAATTAGGTGGTATGGTATTTTGTGTTGTGTAATGTATTGGATTTTTATTATGGGGTGTGTTGTAATTGTGTGGTGTGATGTTGAATTATATGGTGTAGATTATGTGTCTGTGTTGTTTTATGTAATTGTGTTGTTGATTTGTGTTATGTGGTTTCTTGTTGAATTATGTGGTGTGTAATGGAAACGTGTTGAGTTTATTTCTGTGATGTGGAACAGTGCAATTGTGTGTGTAAAAATAGATAATGTTTGTAAAGTTTAAAAATGCATTAATCCCCTCCCACACACCAATTGTAGCTATGCATTTTAAAACTTTTACATTTTTTCCAAATAACAAAATATATTAAGTATAGAATAATAACAGATAAGGCCTACAAAGTGACCCCCAAACAGGATTTAATGCATAATTTGTAATTGATCAGACTCCTAAGCCAAATGCATGTGCTTTAGAAAATAAAGTAAAACAAGAGTTAGAGCTATTGGTGTTGTAAATGTGTTTTACCTATATGTTATGGAGTGGAGTGGATGTACATGGTGTGTAGTGGAATAATGTGTGTTGGTCTGGAATGGTTAGGTGTGGCATTGCGTGGCATGGTTTTGTGTGGTGTGAAGTGGGTTTGTGTAGTGGAATGGTGCTCTTTGCTAACTATTAGTTACTTCAGCCTTCAGTCCCACAACCAGAGATCTCTTAGCTAGGCAGGAGTCACTGAAGTACTTGCACACACAGCTTTATACATGGCTGCCCTGTATATTGAACAGCAAAAGATACATGCAGCTTCCACTACACACATTTGGAGAGCATGCCGTGTGAAACAGATGTAGTCTACTACCTATAGGCTTCTTTACATGTGTCATCTTGTCCTCTAAAAGTCACAGACACACTCATTGAGGTCTTTAGAAAGATGCTGACACTCACAATAGTGGCATGACAGGAGTCGGCATTTCATTTTTAGTTAGGCCTGCCATTGCAAGCTCTGCCTCTCTAATGAAACTAGTAAAAAAGTGAGCTTTAAAAAATGTTGCCACATGTATTAATCTTTATCCTAGTGCAAATAAGTCTCTGCAACAGTACACTGCAAGTATACTGTACTTAGTGAGGTGTGCGCTTTAAACTGAAAGCATACTTTGTCAAGTTTGAATGTCTGACTGCTACCATGCCTCAGTTATGTCTGCACTTCTACATGTAGTCTGACATGTGTGGTGCAGCTGATGACCCTAACTTAAAAACTGTACAGTCTATAATACCCCTGCACAAATTTTGTCAAGTAAATCGTACATAGTGAGAAGTGTGCTTTAAACTGAAAGCATACTGTATCAAGTTTGAATGTCAGACTCCTATCATGTCTTAGGTATGTCTGCACTTCTAAGTTCAGTCTGGACGATATGGTGTAGGTAATCACCTTAACTTAAAAACTATACATTCTATCGTACCCTTGTACAAATCTTGTCAGAGCTACATCAGCATTCAGTTTCAGAAGCACAGATCTCTTAGCTAGGCAGGAGTCATAGAAGCACTCTAACACACAGCTTTATAACTGTCTGCCATGTATAATGAACAGCAAGTGATGCATGCAGCTTCTACTACACACATTTGGAGAGCATGCGGTGTGAAACAGAGGCAATCTAGTAACTACAGGCTTCTTTACATGTGTCATCTTGCCCATAAAAAGGCACTGACACACTCATTGAGGTCTCTAGAAAGCTGCTGACACTCACAATAGTGGCATGACAGGAGGCGGTCTGTGATTTTGAGTTAGGCCTGGCATTGCGAGCTCAGCCTCTCTAATGAAACTCGTAGAGAAAAGCGAGCTTTAAAACATGTTCAAGATGCATTAACCTGTATTCTGTCGATATACGTCTTTGCAATGGTACAATGCAAGTGAGCCGTACTTAGTGAGGTGTGCACTTTAAACGGAAAGCGTACTCTGTCAACTAACTGCTACCATGCCTCAGATATGTCTGCACTTCTGCGTGTAGTCTGACGTGTGTGGTGCAGCTGATGATCCTAATTTAAAAACTCTAAAGTCTATTATACCCCTTCACAAATTTTGTCAGAGTTTTTTCAGCCTTCAGTCCACAACCACAGATCTCTTAGCTGGGCAGGGCTCACGGAAGCACTTGAACACACAGCTTTATACGTGGTTGCCCTGTATAATGAACAGCAAGTGATGCATGCAGCTTGTACTACACACATTTGGAGAGCATGCACTGTGAAACTGATGTATTCTACTACCTGTAGTCTTTTTACATGTGTCATCTTGTCCCCTAAAAGGCTCTGACAAACTCAATCAGGCATTGCAAGCTCTACCGCTCTAAGGAAACTGGAAGAGATAAGTGAGATCTAAAACATGATGTATTTACCTTAAACATTGTCCATAAAAGACTGTGCAGCTGTGTGGGTCTTACTGGAGGTAACAGGTGGGCTTATTGACCACCAAGGACCCTCAATAGCCAAAGGAACTTCATCCCCCACTAGTAGCATGCCTGGAGGTTCCTTTGCAGAGTGGTGGAATAAAAGGGCGTAGCCTCCTACCAGCTCTGAGCTATCCTGCTGAGTGAGACTTACTGGCGGTAACAGGAGGGGTGGTTGGCCCCCAATTACTCCTCCTGTTATCTCCAGTAAGTCCCACACAGCAGGATTGCTAAGAGGTCTTCGGAGACTATGCCCCCTTTCTCCACCACTTTGCAATTGCGGCTTGTGGTATACTACTGGTTCGGCCATGAAGTCCACTTTACTCCTGAGGGAGCTAGGGGGCCAAGAAGCCCTCGTGCTACCTCCTGTAAGTCCTACAAAGTGGGATTCCTGAGAAATGGTTGGGGGCCCAGCCCTTTTCTCCACCACTGTGCAAATGCTACTTAAAAAAATCTAAGAAATTCAATGAAAAAACCGAAGGTTACAGGGACGTTATAGTTAGGTGGACATTTCACTTGTACAAAACCAAAGATATTCAGCAGTTATAGTTAGCTGAGCTAGCTATAACCCGCTCCCCAGCATTGCACTGCTTAAGACCTCACGTATTACATCAATCATGACATGGTCAGTAATATCATTCATGACAGCACTGATGACATCTCAAATGACATCACTGATTACATCATCCACATAATCTCTGACGCAGCCACTCACAGCCCCATGTAACCTTTCATATACCCACTGCAACTTCCACACTAACATTCTCGAAACCATTGACACACCGGCCATGAGCCGTTGATCAAAGTCAAATATACTCTCCCTAGAAAAACTTAGTCTCTGACTTCCTCTGAATTCTGCTTGGCCTTGATTAATGCACGATCTTTTGTTAAACATGCCTACAAGGCTGCGGAATTTATTGAGAGTCAACAATTAGATGTCTTCTTTGTTACAGAAACCTTGGCAACTAACCATTCCGGACCACATCTATTAACAGCAACCCCCCCAGGTTACTCAATGATAAGAGCAGACAGATTGATAAAAAAAGGTTGAGGTTTAGGAATAATTTACAAAAGTCATTTTAAGTGTAAAATTAACACCACGCCTAACTTGGATTTCGAATCTCTCCCCTTTAGTTTGGAGTTAACAAACAACTATGCTTTCAAAGGCTCCCCCAGGCCCAAAACGTGATTTCCTGCACTCTATTTCTATTCTTGTCGAGGGAGGGGACTACAACAGCAATTTCACAGTAATCAGGGATTTGAACTTTCATTTAGACAGTACGGAGGAGAAAGATACTGAGGCTATCTTGAACATTATGAATGCCTTTAACCTTCCCCAACTTCTACCGCAGCCCACAGTGCTGGTCACATATTAGATGCCATATTTTCCAACAATCATTCCATCTCAGTGAAGGATTTTCTCCTACTTACATGGTCTGACCATAAAGCCATCACTTTTAATTTGACTGTTCCCCCCGCTCAAAATAGGAAACCAGATATCAACCCTACATTACACTATCTCTGGTCTAAAACCAACTTCGATATTCTGCAACAACACCTTTCTCAGGTGGATCACACCCAACGGCCTGATCCAACTCAGACCTTAGAAAATTACACACAATCACTAAACTCTGCCATCTCTAAAGCCGTGCCCCAAAAATGTAGGGGCCCTCACAAATTTAAAGAATCGGCACCCTGGTTCACTGAAACTCTCCGTCTGGAAAAACAAAACTGTAGAAGACTTGAAAGGAAATGGAGAACAAATTATAATTCCTCTGATAGAGTAAGCTACAGAGTCCCTGGCTAGTTATAAGGCTACCATTACTAAGGAAAAATCTGCTTATTTTTTACATCAAATTGAAACATCCAAGCATTCTGCTAGAGAACTCTTTCAAGTTATAAACAAACTCACCAAATCTCCTGAGAATAGAGGCAATAACTACAGATCACAACGGTATAAGCTACAAGAGCACTCCCACTCGACCTATGTCTAATTCAATAGCGGCTTAGAAAAGTTCACTGGGCTGTCCTTTGCTGTATTAACACAGTAATTGCAACAATATTTTATTCAAAACCATACTTGTTTATTAAGTGCATTATATCAAAAGTAAAAAAAAAATTAAATACAAGAAACATTTCTTTTTTTCAGATTTGTTGATCTTTTTCTATGCTGTATTTATATACAATTCATCTTTTCAGCATTTCAACATTTCAAATTGGTGTTCATTCTATGCATCATTTTAATAACTACAGTTCATCCTTTTGTGAGAATATAGCCTTTTATTTTTGTGACAAAGTTGAACAAATTTACAATCAGTTTACTGGTTCTAGAATCAAGGACCATAACACTATCTCTATTACAGCACAAGCTTCCACTCTTGACCCAAATTCTCTTAACAAAAATCTTCAACCCAAACTTAGCCAATTTTCATTGGTAACTGGTACAGAAGTCTTTAACCGACACAAGTCCAACAAATCAGGGTCACCTTATTTTTTTTTAAAATATATCTTTATTGGGTTTTCTTTTTTAGATACATATGATATATTAGGAATCAGAGTTGCATGACAGCAATTATACATCAACATTACCGAGAATACAGTGTCATTTGCCAATAAACCAATTATTACTGGCATAAATGTAACTCACAACTGCATCTGTACTCATGTTTTTGCACTATTGTGGTGTATGTGTACCCTGTTGTCTCTGTGTACAATAAATGTATCAAGACCCTAGATATAATTTCCGCTAATAAACTAAAACTAACAATAAGAAAAAGAAAGAACGCCATCTAAAACCATAATCGGCTGTGGTATGATGCAGGTGCCTAAATACACTAGGGCCGGTGCGTTGCTGTTACATGGGAAGAATGATAAGTCTAACAATGCGACGTGACTACGTACAATACAGTCGTACTAAGCAGTGACTCATGATGTCATATACTGCGAGGGGGGGGATTGTCTTACTGCTCCATGACTCCCTCCGCATTGCTGGGGGGCGGCAAATCCTGCCCTGCAGAGTCTGACCGTTTGAGTGCTTTAAGTAAGTCATCCCAGGCCTGCGCTATTGGGTATTTACGTAGCCCCGCAGTTTCCTCTCGTGGTACTTTCAGCTTGTGCCCACACTATAAGGGATTTCTCCCAGCTGCCCGGTGCTGGGGGATCGCTGTGCTTCCACCTCTTCGTGATGAGGCGTTTTGCTGTTATCAGACCGAGATCTCTAAACCTGGAGATCACCCTGTTCTTCTTTGTCCGTGGATACAACCCCAGCACGCAGACCTCCCAGCTGGACTGTAGGGATGACCCAAAATCAGGGTCACCTTATGATCCCTGTCCCCCTTCGATACTTAAAAAGATTCCAATTCCTATCGTCTCATATCTTACTAACATCTTTAATGGGATGTTCAGTTCTGGGACCTTCCCCAAATTATGGAAAAAGGCCTCCATCCTGCCACTTCTGAAGAAACCCAATCTAGACCCAGATAATCCAGCGAACTATCGCCCTATCTCAAGGTTGCCATTTCCAGCAAAGATAGTTGAAAAACCTATTAACTCACAACTGACACAGTTGATTCAGGACAATCAGTTACTGGATTCCGCCCAATTTGGCTTTAGGGCCGAACACAGCACAGAGACGGCTCTAATAAAACCTACAGATGAACTAAAAACCGTTCTGGACAAAGGAGGCTCTGCAGCACTTATCCTCCTCGATCTGTTGGTGGCGTTCGACACAGTGGACCATGCTACTCTTATTGATCGCATTAAAAATTTGGGCATCACTGACAAAGCTCTTGACTTACTCCAGCCATTTTTAACTGACAGGGAGCATTCGGTTATGTTGGAGAATTTTACATCCAAGTCCTTCTCCCTTCCATGCGGGGTCCCTCAAGGATCTTCCCTGATGTCTGGCTTAACGGCATTAATTGTCCTTTAATATCGCAGGATAATAAAGACAGCTTAATTTCAGAAATTACAGCAGGAGAAATTAATCTATGCGTGATGTCTTCTCCTTCTGCTAAAGCGTGTGGTTGCGATGGAATCTCTACAGAGTTTTACAAACTTTTTTACCCCAACTAAACTTTGTCTTGAAATTATTATTCAATGAAATTTTGAAAGGTGAAACTGTCCCTGCTTCATTCACGCAAGCGGTAATAGTCAGCTTCGTTAAAAAAGGCAAAGCGGAGGAGGAGGTCAACTCCTATCGGCCAATAAGTCTTCTTAACAATGATTATAAAATCTTTTCTAAGATTCTGGCGAATCGTTTATCCCAAGTGTCTACCTCTCTTGTACACAGAGACCAGAATGGGTTTATCCCAGGTAGACTTTTAGCCTCTAATACTCATTATCTCTGCCAATCAATTGACTATTTCAATACTAATAAAACAAAAGCTGTCATTATGATGTTGGACGCAGAGAAAGCGTTCGACAGAGTTCAGTGGAACGTAATGTTTGTTATTTTAAATAAATTGGCGTTTCCTTCTGAACTCTGTCGAGCAATTAGAAATCTCTATGTGGGCGCTCAGGCGTCCATAATAATAAATGGGAATAAAGCTGGCACGATCTCCATCAGCCAGGCGACGCGGCAGGGCTGCCCCCTTTCTCCAATATTGTTTTCTTTATTTTTGGAACCTCTTGCATGCGCTATAAGGCAAGATGGTTCCATTTTACCTCCGATCCCAGGTGCCGCTAATTTGAAGCTGTTTGCCGATGATATGGCTTTATATCTGGCAGCTGAAGAAGACAATATTCGGCGCGCTTTGGCCAAAATAAGTGAATTTACAGTTATAGGGGGCTATAAAATTAATCAAGCAAAGTCTGATGCTCTTCTTTTTGATTTCTCTCCAGCTGTCTTACCTTCCTCGATGCAAGGTCAAGTTAGGTCCCATCCTATAAGTTATCTGGGAATATTTGTTACACGCTAGTCTTTTATGTAATGTAATATTTTTATTGTTTTACATCCCCTAGAGAAGGACCTACGTAGAACCTTCAGTTTTGTTCCACTTCCTAGGGAACACTCGCACCAGGCCCCGCACAGCGTGCTGACGTGGGTCACGTGACCACGACGACACGCCCCCGGTCTCGCACCCGGAAGCGCTTCGCATTTAATCAGCGAGGACGCTCCGCTGCGGTGATCCTCGGGGAGCTGTGGCGGGTCCTTAGGGTAGGCGCAGCAGCCAGTGACTGGGCTCCACGCAGTAAGTACACTAACCAGATGCGGGTGGGCACCACTTATACTCCCTTTCCGGATACTCGCCGCATGAGTTAGTATTCCATCTCTTTTGTTACGCTCGTTTATCTAGATCGTGAAACTGAGCAAGCACCATAACCCCGACTCCCATGAGGCACGCAACGTCGCGTCTTTAGTAAGCTCCCCATTTTTCCTCCAACTTTGATCCTAGGCACCATGAGTACAGCGCTGTTATATCCAGCATTCATGCATTTACTCTTACGCCCTCACTGATCTGTATGAGAGCGTAGACACCCACTTTTAATGAATGACGCAAGTGGTGTTGTAATATATACTCACGGGCCCAATTGATATCGCCATGTGGTGATTGATGCATATGCACTTCACGGCGTCACTGGCCAGCCTGAGTGCACAGACACCCACCAGCATGAATGCTAGCAGTGGGGTGTATTTTATTCCTTAGTGACTGATTTTGTCACTCGATTGAGTGTGCGCAATTTGTGTACTACCAATTACTGCCTCTTGTTCTATGAGGCACGTGCCAAGATGTGTATAGTTCTCACGTTCTTGATACACACACTTGGGAGTGTAAGGAGCACTTTACCCTCTAGACACTACATTACAGCTACGTATTGTGTTTGCTTGTGATTATATGTTTGTCTTTTCAGATTTTCTCCTTTCTACAAATTGGACGAAAGGACGCCTGACTGTGATTACATGGTTAGGTTGTAGTGATCAAGGGTAGGGTACACCTTAGCGAGTGTATACCGCCCGGGTCACGTTCACTGGTCCTGACGAAAACCTGGTACTATCATCTTCAGGTTGAAACATGTAGATCTTTTTATGCACTTTTTATGCACATTTTTTTCACTATAGAGATACCAGAGGTCAATTTAACCGAGAACGGCATCTTACTAACATTTTTAATATTGTATAGTTGCTCCAGAATAAAAAAAAAAATTGTGAGTTATATCTGCCCAATTTTTAATCACTTTACACTCACTTGCACCAAAAAAATAACCCGCTCCACTGTAATCAGGTGTTGAAGCACACCAGGATAGCATCGGCTATGCGGGTGGGACCCCAATGATGAAGCATGTCACCAACTAGGTTGGTGAGTGAGGGGTCTTCTTAAGAAAGGAGAACTTCCCTTCTTGTGCACCTCTCCCAATACTTCGGAGACATTGCGTTGTCTCCTGGGTGTACTCCTCCCACTGTTTGTTTACTTTGCTTTAAGGGGACCAGGAGTATTCCCTTCCAACTCGTGAAAAACCCTTTCTTTCTCCTGTGTTTTTTGTGTAATATTTGTTACATTCCACCTGGAAGATCTGTTTTCGCTTAATTATATCCCTATTTTTAACAAAATGCAAAATTTGCTATCTCAATGGAAGGACCTTCCTTTAACAATCATGGGTAGAGTAGCTCTTATTAAAATGAACATACTCCCCTTGTTCTTATTTTTATTTTCCAACTTGATGGTCACGGTTCCTCAGTCTTTTTTTGAGCAAATTAACTCAGAAATAAGATCTTTTATATGGCAAGGCAAAGAACCTAGACTAAAGCTGGAAACTCTTCAACTAGAAGTCATAGATGGGGGTCTTGCGCTACCCAACTTACGCTTATATTACCAAGCCTCATTAATTAATTGGCTAAATTACAACAGTTTGGAAGAAATGCCTTCCGATAATTTATTTCTTGGTTTAATGTTGGGGGAAACGGAGATTGCCCTAGCACCTTTCTTGCGAATCCCTAAGCTTCCAAAGAGATCACAATACAAATTCCCAAGCTTGTAGCCTCCCAATTTCAGAAGGTCTGGGAGACTTTTGATATCCCTTGGCTTCACCCGCAGCTGAAACTAGTGGAATGCCTCTCCTTGGGACTACATATGTCCATCCGAACTTGGATCTCTGGGCTAAATTCGGAATCCGTAAGCTTCAAGATTTTTTTTTAAATGGTAGAAAGAGAACCTGGCAGGAAATCAGGTTGTTTAACATAAGATTAAGGTATCTCTTTATTTTTGTTATTTCCAGATAAATAAGTTTTGTTTAGGTCTGAGGAATTTGGATAATTCCAAAGAGGTAATATTAAGTAAAGCCCATTTTATACTTAAAGTTCGGGGAATTGGGAGCTGGTATAAACTGCTTAAATCTACACAGAACGATCAATTAGTTCAAATCCATCTGGAAAAAATCTCTGATTCAATTGACTACCGTAATAATATTCAGCAATGGCATAGTTTTAACAGAATGAGTCATAAAGCAGTAAGAGTAGCTAACCTAAGGAGAATGGCGTTTTTTAGCAAATGGTTGATCTACTTTACACCAGCCAAACTCCATAAAATTTACCCTGCAGTCGATCCTCGATGTTTTAGATGCCATCAGGCTCTAGGAAATTGGCTACATGTGGGTTTTACTTGCACACAGATTGCGAGCTTTTGGGAAAATATTTTTTCAGAAGTAAGAAGAATCTTGGCAGTCGATCTTCCTTTTGTAGCCTCAACAGCTCTTCTAGGTCGAGCTGAAGCCTGTAGTTTGCTAATTCTACCTCAACGTCAATTTATTTTCATAGCTACATTAGTAGCAAGGCCATTAATTTTGGCGAATTGGAAAACAGTAATAATTCCAACTATTTCCCAATGGATAAATAAAATGAATAGAATTTTTAAACGGGAAACTATTTATGCAAGGAGAGTGGGTTCTGTAACTAAATTAAACAGAATATGGAAAGAATGGAAAGATTTAAGCTTTTTGAATGAGTTATCGGTAGGATTTTGTATATGCTTTCTATGCTCAATGTATTTATTATCTATGATATGTATTTCGATCCTTTTATGCACCTTATGTAAATCTTGGAAGAAGTATGATAAAATGTCTTTCAGCTACATTGAAAATAAAAATATATATAAAAAAAAAAAGGATTTTCCCTGAGTCCCCTACTTTTTAATATTTATGTTGTCGAACTCTCCTCCCTGATTAGATCCTTTGGGTTCTCTCCCACTATGTATGCAGACGACACGCAGATTGTCGTATCGGCCTCCAACAATGTAGAAGTCAACATTTCCCAGTTTCACAACTGTACGAGAGCAGTCAGTAATTGGATGGGTAAGTACTGCCTTAAACTGAACTCGGAGAAAACCGAGTTCATTCTTTTTGGCAATAAACCTCATTACTGGAACCCAGCGTGCTGGCCTACGGAGCTAGGAACTCTCCCCGTCCCGGTCCAAAAAGCAAAAAATCTGGGCATAATCATTGATGACAAACTGAACTTTAATAAGCATATCTGCTTGTTTGTCTCCTTCAGTATCAATACTTTGAGAATTATCAAGAAGATCCTCCCTTTCATTCCCCTCACCTCTAGAAAAACAGTAATTTCTTTACTAAACCTTTGTAAAAAAGGACTACCATAACGGACTGTAAGTTAAGCTCCAAAAACAGTACGTAAGGAAATTACAGAGTGTTCAAAATGTGGCAGCAAGACTTATCCTTGATCGGCCCAAGTTTCTTTATGTTTCAGCTTCCATTAAGAATCTCCACTGGCTTCCAGTGGATAGCCGTATCAAATGTAAGGCATTGTGCCTCACCTACAAGGCCTTACATGACTCAGGTCCTAGTTACCTTAAACAATCTTTCTCCTGATACACACCCAATTGAGACCTACGATCAAAAAATACGTTGATGATCTCTCGCCCCAGATTTAAGAGACTCAAATGGGGGGCAGCTGTTTCTTTTCTGAAGCCCTTGGACTCTGGAACAGTCTGCCTATAAATATCAAAGCAGCTCCCACTTTATTGAGTTTTAGTAAACTTTTAAAAACTTGGCTTTTCAATGCATAGCCTCCTCTTGTTCCAGTTACACTGCAATACTCAAATTAGCGCCAAGACACCCTCGGGTATTCACGCGCTTTAGAAGTTTTATAACATAAAATAACACACCCATAACAGTACTTACATTTCTCTGGTTTGGTACGAGTGAAATGTCAGCCTAACTATAATGCCCCTGTAACCTTTGTTTTTTTCAGTGAATTTCTAAGGGTTTTTTAAAATTCTGTTTCCTAACTATATCAACTCTATAACCTTTGGGTTTTTTTAGTGAATATATATTACCATTTTAGCAAGACCCCTTTATTTCTTACTATAGTCATCTCTGGGTGTCTATATTCATGTTGAACATAACTAGTCTCTAATGTAAGAAACAAAACTAACTGATTGTGTTCACTGGCATTGTGAGGGACCACAGAGAAATCCAAAAAAGAAAACCACAGTTCCTTTGAAAGAGCAATAAAATCTATAGCAAAAGACACACCTATACCAGTGAAAGTTGGTACCCAGGGGCAAGGTTAGTTAGCAGTAGCTTAAAAACGATTATATTTCATTAAGGGGCCATTAAAAGCTGGCCCCATTTTGTCATGCTCAAAATGAGTCTGCTTATATCCATCCAATAATGATTTCAGATGCAAAATTTATATAAGTCATGGTCAAGCTACTTGAGAACTTCAAAATTCTTATGGTTTAAATTAATAATATATAAATACGCCACTGCAATTTTCTGGGGAGCAATACCCTTCACACAGACCAACTGATAATAAGGAGTATTAAGATACTGCCAGGTCAACTTTCCAGAAAACTTGACTGATCCATATGGATAGGTCACCTTTGTGCCTTCCTGCTCTTGAAGAAATTGCTGGGGTGCCAAGCGTGGGATAACCATCAATACAAAAAGGATCTACAGGCCAAGTTTCTTACAAGCAAAAGCAGTCAAATTGCTTACTAAAAAAATAAAACCATTACCTAATCTGAATTGGACAAGTAAGTACTAATGCCTGTAAGTGCTACCTCGTTGGATAAATGTATAGTGCATCTTCTACATTGAAGCTGCGCAAAGGACGCAGAAGAAATGTGTTGTAATCTAGGGTGGTATCTGGGCAGGGGAATTGGAATGTCACTGTGTCATGGAATGCAGTGATGCACGAGGCTTCGTGAATCACCGCATTCCAGAGTTGGACATCGTGCCGGACTGTTGGTGCTGAATCCACGCCTAACCTGAATAAACCTTCATCTTAACTCTTGTGGCAATTTCCTTAATTTTAACACTGGCGACGAGGAGCTTTTGCCTGATTGGGGACAGGCAACCCTCAGCACCGACTCCCCTAAGAATTGGACTTTCACCGTTGGACCCTGTGGCCACATGCCTTCGACTTCGAAAAATTTGAATCTTAAAGGACTTGGGCAGTCTTCGTATAGAGAAAACTGTGAGTGACTTTCATTTGTCTTCGAGGCTTTCACGAGCAAAGCTAGCTTCAGCATCCCTACTCACCGGTTTAACTGCCACGGCGCGAGCGGTGTTCTCTCGCGCTCAGCCTGCATTCCTGCAACGCACCCTGGAACGCACGACGATCTACACGCAGCGTGATTACGCAACGTGTGATGTGCGGCCATTTTCTTTGATGTAAAAAAAAAAAATCGGAAAACTTTATTGCATCAAGGAGGAAACAAGCGTTTCTGACTGTATCCTACCACCTCGACTTCTGTGTGCTAATTTCACCATTTCTAATAGTGAAAGAGATTTTTTTTTTTTTTTTTTTTTAAATACACAGCGAGAGTGCTTTTCATGTTACAAAGTTTTTCTTGTAACCCTTTTAAGTGATTGACACTACATCCTAACTACACCATGGCTACTGCACCAAATATGTCTCAGCCCCCACCCTTCTTATCAGAAAAAGGCGAACCCATTCTTCCCTGGAAAAGATGGAAGAATTTATTTGATTCCTACATTGTAGCAATTGGTGGAGAGAAATTCTCAGCATTCAGAAAACAAGCAATTCTCCTACACAACTTAGGTGTGGAGGGAAGAAATATGTACGATAGTATGGACCTCATTACAGTTGGTAGTGGTGAAGGAGAACCGGCTGACGTGTATGAGATGTCCATGACTATGCTAGAGAAGTACTTTGGTCCCCGCATTAACGTTGTTTTGGAGAGGCACAAATTCTTTACCAGAGTTCAGGACCCAACTGAACGTGTAGGGAGTTATGTCGCTTCCCTGAAGACTCTGGCGAGGACTTGTGAGTTTGGCGAACTGTCTGACTCTTTAGTCAGAGACCAATTAGTGAGGTGCACCAATAGCATTAGAGTACAAGAAAAGCTCTTATCGAAGAACCCAACATTGGTTGAAGCGGTTGCCATAGTAGAAGGTGTGGAAAACACTTCTACTTGGGTGAAGGAGATGAGGAGGAACCGTGAGGATAAGAAGGAGGGGCAAGGGGATGTCCATACTCTGGCGGATGGTGATTTTCTGGAAAATTGCGACAATGTGGCCAAAGTTTCTCCGGTGGAGAAGTACAGAACTCCTGAAAGGGATACTCGCATGCGTGGTCCTCTCAAAAGTTTGTCGGCAAGAACAGATTTTGAGCGACGTCCAAATACCACTACTGCTACTAGTGGTAATTCCAGCGACAAAGCATTTGGGGAGTTTCCTAAACCTAAGTGTTTCAGATGTGGAAGCTTCTCACACTTCTCAAATTATCCTCATTGTTACGCCAGGGATTCGGTATGCAACAAATGTGGTGTCAAGGGGCATTATGCCCGAGTTTGTAAGTCACCTGCCAAAACTCGCAACCCAGAGAAAAGTACTGAGGTTGTGCGTACTGTAGTTCTGAGCATCAATGATAGTGATGGTAAGGTTGATGGAGGGAAGATAGCGATGCCTGAGTGCAACATCTCAGTAGATGACCATGACTTTATTGTTCTTGCTGACTCTGGTTCCCCGTTCACCATGATCGGCAACAAGCAATGGGATGAGGTTGTAGGTTTAGACAGTATGACATTATCACCACCTGACATAAATCCTGTTAGCTACGGTGGTGCAAGGATTAAGGTTCTTGGTTACGTGGAGGCTTGTATTCAATTTAAAAACAGACACACTATTGGCAAGGTCTATGTAGCGGAGAGAGGAGACAATTTGTTGGGATGGAGACATCAACGTGATTTGGGTATCATGCTCAACCCCAGTGCAAGAGACCCCAAGGATCAAGTTATGCTGGTAGACTATGAAGACCAAGGTTGCGAGTACTTCAAAAAATTCCCAGAGGTCTTCACGGATAGTTTGGGCTGCCTCAAAGGTTTCGAGCACCGTATTGTTCTCAAGGAGAGAGCTATACCTTGTGTACATAAAGTCAGGAAGGTGCCCAATATGATGATGGAACCATTAGAAGTTGAACTTAAGAGACTGTTAAGTTTGGGGGTCATTGAAGAAATAGAGGCCTCAGAATGGTTGGCCCCCATCGTTTTAGCCCCAAAGGATGGTGGTGCTAGCGTTAGGATGTGTGTTGATTTGAGGGGTCTGAACGAATGGATTTGGGTGGACCGACAACCTCTGCCCAACATATCTGAGTCCCTCAGCACACTTAAGGGAGCTCGAGTCTTTAGCGTTTTAGATTTGTCATCTGCATATCACCAAATTCTCTTACACAAAGACTCGAGGCATCTTACATCGTTCGTGACACCTCTGGGGGCCTACCGCTTTCTGAGAATGCCCTTTGGGTTAGCATCGGCAGCGGCGTGCTTCCAGAGGGTCATGAAGATGGTTTTGAAGAGCGTGCCCAACATCATGTTCTTCCAGGACGACATTTTGGTGTATGGTAAAAGTGAAACAGAACATGCTAAGACACTAACGTGTGTCTTAGAGAAACTGAGGGGAAAAGGGCTGACAGTAAAGAAGGAAAAATGTCGTATTGGGTTGGGATCGGTTACATATTTAGGACATGTGATCTCTGGGGAGGGGATTCAACCTAAGTTAGAACTTGCAGAGAGTATTATGAAAGCTCCTACACCCAGGGATAAGGATCAGGTGAGGTCATTTTTGGGACTTGCTGAGTTCTATTCTAAATTTGTGCAAAGTTTTGCCTGTGTGACTGAACCTATCAGGACTCTCCTTAAAAAGGGTGCGCATTTTTTGTGGTCCAATGACTGCCAGGAAGCATTTGACAAAATTAAGTCTGAAATTGGAAAAATGCCTACATTGGGGCATATTGATGTCAACCGAAAGACTGTGTTGACTACAGATGCCAGTCTTAAGGGGCTAGGGGCAGTACTATCCCAAGTAGTGGAAGGAGAGGAGAGAGCAGTTGCGTTTGCCTCTAGGGCACTTAGGGATGCAGAAGTGAATTACTCGTGTGTTGAGAGAGAAGCACTGAGTGTGTTTTGGGCTATACAGCACTTTAAATTTTATCTTTGGGGTATTCCATTTTTAGTTAAGACGGATCATCGCCCCTTGGTTCAAATTTTCTCGTGTCGCCACAGTGAGCATATCACGCCCAGACTTAAGCGTTGGGGTGAGGGTCTTCAAGAATACAATTTCCGGGTACAGTACATACCTGGCTCAACCAACAAATCTGCTGACTGTCTTTCTCGGTTACCTATAGATGATGAACATGGTGAGATTGAAACGGAGAGTGTGTGTTGGATTGCTGAACCAACGTTGTCCAGTGAAGAGTGGTTGAATGGTGTGAAGAAAGATAAAGTTCTTGTTTCTCTCAGAGTGTGGACAAACCAAGGGTGGCCGGATTATAAAACTTTGGACCAAGAAATGAAAGCGTACTGGTCTGTGAGGGACGAGTTGTCGTTTATTTCAGGAAATTTCATGAGGGGAGACAGAGTTGTTCCTCCTGTTGAATTTAGGGACAGGATAGTTAACATAGCTCACGAGGGCCACTTAGGAAGGAGTCTCACCAAGGCTCGGGTGAGAGAAAGATACTGGTGGCCTGGTATGGATCACATGATAGAAAATGTTGTTAAGGAGTGTGTGTCGTGTGCTTCTAATGATAAGTCTCACGTTCCCAATCATGCACCGCTATCACCAGTTGAGGTCCCTGATGCTGTATGGACAAAGTTAGGATTGGATATTGTAGGCCCTTTTGAACTTTTGCCCTCCTGTGAGCGGTATGTTATTTTGATGGTGGATTATACCTCCAAATGGGTGGTTACTAAGTGTGTGCCTAGTGTGAGCACAAAGACTGTCATTGATTTCCTTAGGGATGTTTTTGCTTCGGAGGGTGTGCCCAAGTTTCTGATTACTGACAATGGAGTGCAATTTGTGTCTCATGAGATGTGCAAATTTCTTAATGATCACAACATAATCCATCAGAAAACAGCCTTATATACGCCTCAAGCCAATGGTTTGAGTGAAAGGATGAACCGGGTTGTCAAGGATTGTGCTCAACGCGCTCTCGAGTCTAGATTGTCTTTCAATGATATCCTGAGAGACACCTGGTGGGCACACCGCACTACTCCGAATATGGTCACGCAGAAGTCTCCTTTTGAGAGTTTGAGGGGAAGGAAAGCCGTTTCAAAGTTAAACCCATCTTGGCTGCCTGCATGTACGAAGGGAGGTGTTTCTGACGAAACAAGACGTTCTAGGGTTTCGGAGTACCAACATAAATATAAAATCAGTTATGACTCTAAGATGTGTGTGAAGAACAAGAAGTGGAATGTTGGTGACAAGGTGATGGTCAAAAATCCCAGACATACGCTGAAAGGCAAAAGCAGTTTCATTGGTCCTTTCACCATTGTTGCCATCAGGAAAAATGTGGTGAGGGTGGACACGGGGTGCATGTGGAGCATGTCTAGCCTGGTGAAATGCTCTGGGAAATTTACAAATGTATGTTTACCCTGTGAAAAAGATCTGAATAATGGTAATGACCATTTGAATGAGAATATTCATGGCAGAGAAATGAACGCCTCCTCTGGTAGGAGTAGGAACCTGCCTGTGAAGCTTCGAGACTATGTTTTATATTGATACTGCTTGTATTGTGTGAAACTTAGAGATTTTTGTTTTATATAGATACGGCCTGTATCATACGCCATGTTCCTTGTTGTAGCTCCAGGGAGTCCTTAGACAAGTATTCTACTTAGAACATGTTCTTGTGCATTATGTTCTCTCCCTGGGTTCTACTTATCTGTTTCAATTTCTTTACTGCGTCGTTATTCTGTTGTACAATTCTCTTTATCATTATTTGTACTTTGTTGAGAAGGGGATGTGTTGTAATCTAGGGTGGTATCTGGGCAGGGGAATTGGAATGTCACTATGTCATGGAATGCAGTGATGCACGAGGCTTCGTGAATCACCGCATTCCAGAGTTGGACATCGTGCCGGACTGTTGGTGCTGAATCCACGCCTAACCTGAATAAACCTTC